>CAUZXS010003178.1:2500-75000 GCA_963585895.1 Sepioteuthis lessoniana
TCTACCCACTTGGACAATGACGTAATAAAATAGGTTAAAATTTGGATTATCGACTTCTTGCTATTTTCTCGGAAAACAGTTATTATTATTTAAGTCTGCTATATTTTGAAATGACTTTCGCTCCTTGTACAGTAGTAAAGTAGAAAATTCTGAGATATATATATATATATAATCTCAGAATTTTCTTTATATATATATATATATATATATATATATATATATATATATATATATATATATATTACATCCGCATGAGATTAAGTTTCAGGTATTTCCTTCATTTTTTAATAGAAAAGTTACATTTAAGTTAATAAAATTATATCGGCATACGCCCATAGATCTACATCTTTGTAAATATTGGAGAGAAAGACTAAAGAAATATTGGGGATGGGTGAATTGCAGCTGGTTAAGAACGTAAGTTTTAAAAGTTTCTGTCAAAAAATAAAATAAAGGAAATCCCGGAAACTTACTGTAATCTAGATGGTGAATCCAAGTATTCATCTCTGTATCATTTTTTTTTTTGTACATTACCACGATATATAATTCTATTTGATTTTTGTAAATGATCATAAATGTTTTGTTCTCCCTCACTTCGCTAATTTATATTTTCCATCCTTATTTTTAGGCCTTATATATAACCAAGTCATAGTGTTCGGCCATAAAAATGAAATATCGATCGGATTAAGAAGTAAATAACTTCAAAAAGGGCGCCTTGGGTGGTGCTAGACTAGCAAACCTTCACGAGTAAGTTCGAGTCTCATTGGGTGCCTCATTCACACAGTCTCGTGCTACAGCTAAACAAAAAGCTTATCAAATAACTTAATAACTTAAAAAACACTTGTTAAAAGAACGTGTAATTAACTCAAGTAATTCTGTCAGAGGTCGTAATTCCATCTGCGTGACCGAAATATATTCATGATGGAATCACCAAATTGATTTCTTTTTCGTCTGTTGGATACAAAAAATATTTTTGCTCTGCAGGTGAGTTTTGGTATATATTTAATCCGAAATTATTTATATATCCAATTGCCGTTGACATTATGCACTCCGTTGAATATTCTACATTCTCCTAGGATCATCACTGTTTATACTAATCCTTAGACCACTTTCCTCGGAATATATATATTGGTTGATTAGATTGGGTACAGATCCAAGCATTGTTGCCTGTAAATCTGAAGATCCCAAACTGGCTAGATACCGAGTACCCATGGGTAGATTTCTGTTTTGTACATATAGCGGTTGCAACCTCCACTGTTATTAGCCTTCCTGTTTCACCAAATTGCTTTAAGGATTGCTGGTTGTAGGAACCACTCTGAGAAGTTGAATGGCTGTTTAAGGGAGTTTCTTTAGCAATTTTTCGTAGCAACGCGTTTTCAATTCTTTGGACAGAGAGTGGATTCTTTTTCTTTTTTCTTGTTTTGTCTTTCTTACCATTGTTTCTTGGTTCCGTTTTTTTTTCTTTTCCTTCTTTCTAATGTTTCTTTTTTAAAATTTCTTTTCTCCAGCTTTTCTTCTTTGTTTCCATTATTTCTTTTTTCTTTTTCTTTCGTTATTTTTTTCATTCTTAACTTTGTCTCTATCTGAGATGTTACCTGCTGTGAGACCTTTTCTGGTAGCAACTTGATTAAATCGGCAACAGATCCAGGTATTGTCACCAGGAAATACGAGGATCTTAAAATAGTTAGGGACTGATTACTTTTTGTACCTTTAGTAGTTGAAACCTCCAATGATCTAGATCCTCGAACAGCCTCCCTACTTCGCCAGATTTCTTCAAGGATTACTGAAACGAGCTCTGTGCTTGCCACTAAACTACTTTCGTTGGGTGAGGCTTCAGTTCTGGCACTCTGGAGAGTATGGAATACCATTTTGCTGCCATTACTCACAGCTGAACTCTAACCCAGATTACCTGTTAGAATCCCATGTATGGATCAAATAGATCTATTGGAAAAATATTTGTATTTGAGAGAAATACTTTAAACCTATACAATTGTATACTAAGAAATTATTATTATCAAACCGAATTATTAATGATAAATTCGAATAATTGAAAACATTTAACTAATAATTATTTGTATTAGATAGGAATAGTTGCTATCATATAACATTGCAAACTATTTGTATAAGATAGGAATGGTTGATATCATATAACATTGCAAATTATTTGTATTGGATAGGATGGTTGGTATCATATAACATTGCAAATTATTTGTATAAGATAGGAATGGTTGATATCATATAACATTGCAAATTATTTGTATTGGATAGGATGGTTGGTATCGTATAACATTGCAAATTATTTGTATAAAATAGGAATGGTTGATATCATATAACATTGCAAATTATTTGTATTGGATTGGAATGGTTGGTATCATATAACATTGCAAATTATTTGTATTGGATAGGAATGGTTGATATCGTATAATATTGCAAATTATTTGTATTAGATCAGAATGGTTGATATCATATAATATTGCTAATTATTTGTGTTAGATAAAAATGGTTGATATCATATAACATTGCAAATTATTTGTAATAGATAAGAATAGCTGATATCATAACAGTTTGCAGATTAACGGTTCTAGGCAAATCTTAAAAAATAAAATTCAATGGAATATTGAAAATGTAGTTATGTTTACTATCGAACATTTACAAATGAATCAATTGTTGGCATTAAATAACTCATGATAGCCCCGTCTGCTGGAGCCGTAGAATACACAGACTGTCTCTCTGCGGAGGGGTAAGACCCCTTCCCCCAACGAGTGTCCTGGATATGATATTAAACAATTTGATGGTGAGGCTCCAGTAATAATGGTGCTTTGGGGAATGTGGAGTACCCCTTCATTGTCATTGCTCCCAGGTCCACTCTGGCCCGGAGTGGTAGTATCTGACAGGGTCCTATCTATGAATAAAATAGAACTATTTGTTATTTAAACTGTGTGCAAACAAATAACTTATATCAAATTGAATTGTTAGAAATAGAACTGAGTGATCATTTAACTGTATGTATCTGCAAAATATGTTTACAAATCATATATTTAATATATATTTATAAACAAGATTTGGCATTAAATAACCATATGTGATTGATATGCCATAAAACCAAACAAAACCATTTATATTAATACATATGTATAAATAGGATTTGGCATTAAATACCCAACAATGGTTGGCATGCTATTAAACAAATCAAACAGTAGTTAATATGACTTTAAACAATCAAATCAAACGACCCCCAGGAGACTGAATGGCTGTTTCAAAGTGTTCTTCTTTCTATTCTTCTAGACGGACAAGTGTATCGGAAATGAGTGCCCTGCAACCCCTTAAAACTGCACCATTGTTTTATTTTTAAAAATATAATCATAAAAAGTTTTTATACAGTACACAACGCCGTGTGACGTATTTTCTTGTGTACACTTCTTTGTATTCCTGAACTGACACAAATTCTAAATAAGCATCCTCGTTTCTATCACAAATTACCAGAGTTTCTGATAATTGTCGAAATCTGAGGTCTATACTGGAATGTGCATGACATTTCAGAAACATACGAAACTAGTCATACCAAAAGATAAAACAATTTACTTTAAAATGAACACACTGATTTTTCATCCATCAGCAAAAAAAGGCCAAAAACGTTGTAGCAAAGCAGAAGCCGATGACGTGGGCTAGGGCAAAGAACCACCAGACAACATTTTTTTAGAACAGCCTGTTTTTTTTCTTCTTTTGATTAATTTTCTTAGTGCTTTTAGTTTAAGGGTGAGTGTGATTTTGGTCCCTTTTTAATATATATATATATATATATATCATCATCATCATATCGCGCTGGCAGCACGGATATCCCTGACCCTCTCTCGCCACTCCTCCCTATCGTTCATCGCCCTAGGCAGGTTTTCAGGACAACAACCTGTATCCTCACATAGCTGCTGAATGTACGTTCGTGCTGGTCGTCCTGCTTTTGCGCAGCCATGTGTGGGGATCCATAAGAGTACATCTCTTATGAGTTCATCTCTGCTTCTCCAGCAATGTCCTGCATGTCTGGTTCGCCTAACTTGAATAGTTTTCGTGATAGGGGGCAGGTGGCCGTACAGTTGGTGTCTTGTGGGGTGTTGCTGCCAGGACTTGTTCAGGATTGCACGCAGCATTCTTGTGTAATTGCCATCTAGTTTCTTCTCCAGCCGTTTTGTTAGCGTCCATGCAGTGCATCCATATAGCAGTATCGATGTGACCGCTGCCTGGAAGAAACTTCGTTTCATTTTATCGGTTAGGTCTGATTTCCATATAGTCGATAGCCTATTGATAGCTGTCCATGCTTTCGTTAACCTCGTTTCGATGTCCTTTTCGGTTGATTCGACGCTGGTATGTGAATTTGTCTACTAGTTTAAGAGGGGTTCCTTTTAGAGTGGAGATGTCCCCCGTTTGGTTATAGCACATATATTCCGTTTTGTGTGCATTAACATGGAGGCCTATGCTTGCTGCTGCTCGTTCCAAACTATGCAGAAGTGTTTCGGCTTGGTCAGGTGTATTTGCCAGTATCGCTATGTCATCGGCGTAGTCGGCGTCGGTAATTGTTGTTGCGGGGTATCTTCTGCTTCTTTTCTTCGTCAGTTCGAAGCCATTCTCTTTGATTTTGTCAATCGATGTTCTAAGTACGTAGTCTAACAAATGATAAAGAGGTACGGAGCCAGCGTGTCCCCTCGTAGTACTCCTGCTACAATGTCGAAGTATTCTGTGTCTCCATCTGGTGATCGTACTTTTACTTTAGTGTTTCTATATATATATATATATATATATATATAAAGGCGACAGAAGGACGTATGTGGTAGATCTGCGTCACCAACTAACCTTAAAAAAATGCACTTTCAGCGAGTTTTTCTTTTTCTATAAAAAGATTTTTAGGGTCGGTTCTGGGTCTGTAAATTTAAAATAGGGCTGTGTTCCATATAGTACACAGTACCGACTGATGTCATACTTTGTTGTGTACCTTTCTTCGCATTCTTGAACAGACTAATTCTACCCACCCACAATAAATAAATAAAGCAAAAATGGAAATGTCATTATGGAAACTATTGTCTGCTGCTTTATGTCATCAGCTTCTGTTTTGCCACAGCTAAAGCAGTAGCCATTTTAAAACGAGAAAGGTAACACTTACCAAAGACTCAATAAAACAAATCAATAATTAACTTAGAATTGAATAATATAAGAACATTAACAAATATACGATTTTAAGGCATAGAAATTAGGAAAATCAAATTTGAGTAACCAAGTTAGATTCCTATACGGAACTCAAATTCTTACTTTTTTTTCTTATTTTGTTTGTATTTTTTGACAAAACTGTTTTTATCTACAATTCTAGACCCAAGTGAAATTATTCAGTGATAGATTTTAATTGCAAACAACTTTGGATAAATAGTAGCTTTAAATAAAGCATTTAAAAAGAAAATAATAAAAAAAACTCTGCGTTTTCATTTGTAAAACAATTAATAGCGGTAATTGCTACTTGTAAAATAGCCATCTCATAAACTGAAGCAAAACAACCTCTAACCGTAAACCACACATGAGACAAAGAAAATGCTGTTCTGGAAAATATTGTCGTTTGTTCCCTTGAAATGGTGACTATTGTAAACGAGAATAACAATGCCCTTCACAGCACTTTTTAACCAAATATGGAGATTTTAGTTATATTAAAAACAACAAAACAAGAGGGCGTTTATAAAATAGTCCATTTTATAATCATTAACCATTGTTAGACTGTTTGAAAATATTTTAAAAAGTCGTATTTCCGCATGTTAGGGTTAAAATTTTTCATATATCAACTAAAGTTAGGCTAGCATACCATAACTAGTAGTTTTAATTTTCATTGGGTGTCATATATTTCTTAGCTTAGTAAGTAAAAGTAAAGTTGGCGACCGTAGTCGAGGGCGACCCAAAGGCTCCCTTTTCAATAGCTACAACACCGAAGTGTAGGGGAGGGCACAACTCCTTTCCCTGGATTGCTCCACTTTACCCTCGATACGAACCTTATAATGCTGAGTGTTAAGCAAGGAGGTATCAAGCACCATTTTTAAAGTCTTTGGTATGACTCGACCTAGGATTGAACCCCGGTCTCCCAGACCATTGGCGAACACTCTACCCACTAAAGAATTTGCAGATCAAGTTCAACTCCGAGAGTGCGATAAATTTTTTTATTTCTAGCACAAAACTATCTCTGGAAAAATAATAATTTAAAAATAATGATAATAATTATTTGCAATTTATTTATTTCAGGGAAAATCATTTGAATGGCCTTTAAATTGGAAAAAAAAAAGAAAGAAAGAAAGAAAGAAAGAAGGTAAGTTTTTGATATGTATGACAAAATATAAAGCTAAGTTAATACGTATTAAAACAATAAAGACGGGAAAGTTCTATTTTGAAGTATAAATTTTAGGGAAAATCGCTTATCGTTTGAACAGCAATCAGAAACTATTCTATCGAAGCACAAAAATATCTACTTAGCGAGAGTGAAAAATATGGGTTGCTGTTAATTTTTATGACAAAAATATTCACCCATTGAATACAATTTTGAAAAGGAAAAAAATGGGACAAAAATTACCTGGAAAATAGGTTGTTTTATTTAATAGTTTTTTTCAAAGCAATTGAAGCATGTCCTATTTGGTAAATGGAAGAACCACTTCTCTAAGATCACCGATGGAAAACAGAGTTACTGCCTCTTACAAACAGGTACTATATTTTGAAAAACTCTTTCTCGTATACATGAACTCGTATTCTGAGTTCTGTTTTTAAAAACTTATTTTTAATAGCAATGGGCGCTTCGCATAGCCTAGTTAGGCTAGCATACCATAACTATTGATTTCGATTTTCACTGGGTGTCACATATTTCTTAGCTTAATAATGTCAATTAGAATAAAAAATAATTAGCCGATCAAGTTCAAGTTTCAGCTCGGTGTTGCTTGTTAACTGATTGATTTTAAAGACATATCAACCTGGCTAAGGTTATTTTTTTCCAAGAGGTCAAGGAATCCCATTCATTGTACGTTTATATTTGTATGTTTTGTGCAATTTTTTCATAAGAATTTTTTTGCACGGTTCAATCAAGCCCAGATATCTTTAAAAAAACCTATTTTACTTATAGATAAGAGGTATTAGTAATCTGGGTCAGATAAGACCTGAGAGTACTTTATACTCCTCAGAGCTCCAGAAGTGGAGCCTTACCATCAGATATAATTTAGTGTGTTTCATGACGAGAAAAAATTACGATATTTCATCATACTAAAATGGACTTTGGGGGAGGGGGCATTACTGCTGTATGGATGCACTACTTGGACGCTAATTAAACGGCTGGAGAAGAAGATAGACGGCAATTACACAAGAATGTTGCGAGCAATATTGAACAAGTCCTGGCGGCAACACTCCACAAGGCATCAACTATACGGCCACCTGGCTCCCATCACGAAAACTATCCAACTTAGACGAACCAGACATGCGGGACACTATTGGAGAAGCAGGGACGAGCTCATAAGTGATGTACTCCCATGGACCCCCACATATGGCCGAGCAAAAGCAGGACGACCAGCTCGAACATACATACAGCAGCTATGTGAGGATACGGGATGTAGCCCGGAAGACTTGCCGGAGGCGATGAACGATAGGGAGAAGTGGCGAGAGAGGGTCAGGGTTATCCGTGCTAGCGGCACCACATGATGATGATGATGATGATGGACTTTCAACTGAAGCCAAAAAATTACAATATTGTGGGGAGTAATAAAAATAAAACGAAAAATAAAATAAAATAATTTTTAAAATGTTGCAGTTCCCAGGAGCCTCTGATAGGAAGCGAAATCCGTGCATGCCTGAAAGACAGACTTACTTGTATGAAAAAAAAATCTGTTTTTACTTCAGCCTTCACCACTAGTACTAGAAAGATTCTCTTTCACTCGGCTGCTAGCAGGTAGCGCTCGTGACCGCCCAAGTCTTCGTCTTGGCAGAGGGTCGTGTCTCCTGTTAGCAGCAGCCTCTATAGAAGACACCTACTGGACGTACCACAAAAATCAATTGGCTAAACCTACCGAAAATGGCTCTTAATATATTTGAATACCTTGTCTGGGAGACGCGACTATTTCCACTGGTTTCAGGAAGAATTTTCGCTTTCAGAATAATCGTTAAACCCTAAAAATAAAATTTGAGTTAAACAGTGTCTTCGTCTCTTTCCTTCTTTTTTTCCTTCCGTAATTCTCATGCAGCTTTCCACTGATAAAGAAGTCAACAAGTTAAATGGAGTAAGTAGAAGAAAAAAAGTCAGATACTTAAACCCCAAATCCAAAGACCACAGATCAACAACGACGATAACCTACGAAACAAATGAATAACCAACAAATCTTCTCAGTCCCATAATATTTTATCATACAAAAATAGCCTTTCAGCTGATGCCAAAAATCAGTTTAGAACAGTAGAGAACAACTTCTCCTTTTCCCTCTGACAGAGAACGAATTAGGAGTAAGAGACCAGTAGTAAAATCAGACATCAACCTGAACGGACTTGATAATTTTCGTTCTATGAAATTCAAAACTTGACAAATTCAAAAGCTTTTTTCATCATGGAACCATTACATAATCTTGTACCAAATTTAGCGCAGTTTTGTTTGGTTTCTTAGTTTAATGGCATATCAACCTTCGTGGGTTATTCAATGCCAAGGTCATCCTCTTTGAAGAATAACAATTGTACTATTTAACCCATAGTTGTGGGGATAAGAGGGTTCATGCCTTTCCCAAGAGTAATAGTTTGAAACTGAACGTAATAGCACAAGTGGGATTCGAACTTACTTACTTCGAGGCCGCAGTCCAGCTTTTAAACCATAATGCCAAATTTAAGCTATTATAGAAATTATAAGTCATGAGTACTTGAACAATGAAAAAATTTATTTTCATTGTCTGTCGGGACGTTTAAAAACATTTTCTCCATAAACACTTTCTAAACTTTCCCTTAACTAATAGAAATGTTGAATTTCAAACATTTCATTGAAGCTAAAACCAGATCTAGAATAACCGACAAAAAGACACCGGATCTGAATTAGAGTAACGCTGAACGCGGACGTAGTTCGGGAGAGTCAGGTGACAAGAAAAACTATTCTTTACAACCAATAATAATCGGGAGAAAAAGTTTAAGACTTTGGAGTTTGGTCACTGCGTATAAAAATAGCAAAGAAAACATCACTAATAATCAATCTTGTCCAACACTTGATTAATCACTGACATCGACCAAATCTTTCCGTCAGACATATATTCATTCCTGGAGAATGAAATAAAAAGAAAAATTTTTCGTTAAATCAAGTTGGTAGTTAACAACAACAACAACAAAACCCAGAAAAACAAAAACACAAAACAAAAAATTCAAAAACATCACGCATACATACAAAAGACTTTCATTAGAAGGACTCTGGCAATCATCTTTAATTCAAGCACATACACACCTTCCTCCTTAATATCACGAATGTTGCTTTTTTAACCTTTGTCACATTTCGTACAAAGAATGCTGCAAGCAATTTTGAACAAATCCTGGAGGCAACACCCCACAAACCACCAGCAGTAGTTGGTTAATTTGGATCAAATGGAAAGCAAAAGTAAACAGTCATAGTTACGTCCCCCAAATTACAAATCTGCCGTTGTCGTAAGTTTACATCTTCCAGTTGTTGGATGGTTTGGTTTGGTTTCTCTTGTTTAATGGCATATCAACCTTTGTAGGTTATTTAATGCCTAAGCCATTCTCCTAGAAGAACAGCAGTGGTACTATTTAACCCATAGCTTGGAGGATAAGGGGGTTCATACCTTTGCAAAGAGTTTTTTTCCCCGAAAGTGAACGTAATAGCGCGACTGGAGTTCGAACTCGTTTACTACGAGGACACCCCTCTAAGTTGTTGGAGAAGGGGAAATAAAATGTACTCGATAACCGAATAGTAGCTTGTTACATTTGGTTGGTTGGTTGGTTTTTATGGCATATCAACCTTTGTAGGTTATTTAACACCAAATTCATTTTTATACATATAGTCAGTTCTATTTCAAATAATTCAGTCTAGCATGATTACAGTTTGATTGTCAAAAACATTTCTATTTCAAACTATTCAGTTTATCCAAACAGTTCTAATTCAGCTAATTTTTTTTACACACATTTAAATGTCGAAACAGTTCTATATATAACAATTCAGTTTAGTGTAAGTACAGTTTTAATGTTAAAAACAGTTCCATTTCAAACAAGCTAAAGGTAAATTTTTGGACTTTACTGTTTAGTAAGAAAAAAAAAAGCAAAAGCAAACATGAGATAAGCAAATGACTGAAACTTACTTTTCTCAAAATGCTTTATTAAATTTCTGTAGGGAGAGAAATGACTTGCTTCAGAGTTCAAAGCGCGCGTAGACATGTCTTGTGTGCATGATGCCGACAGTGTGAAATATGGCCGTTCTTGGGCTTAAAAGACACCTGTCTCGTCACTGGCTGTATTACATTTTAATAAAATTAACACCCACTAAAACAAAATAATTTTTATACTAGTGCTGAGTATTCTTTAAGAGTAAAATTTTAGTTTTTATTAAAAAAGTTGACCTTATAAACAAAACTGATCATGACCTTTCGATAAAACCTGTTAAATTCGAATGCCAGCATTTCACCTGACACGTCTGGTTTCAGGTCAGTCAGGTGGGTTAAAAAATCTGCATTCTTTCCCGCGGTTTAAAAAAGAAAACAGATTGCTTCAAAAATATCTATGGTGATTGAATAATAAATAAAAAGTAAAAAGTAGCAACATTAAAACAAAACAAAATGGACGCTTCCTGGGAGCAACACTCCACGAAACAACAGCTAAACAGTCACTAACCAACCATCTTTAAAATCATTCAAGTAAGATTGACAAGACATGCAGGAGAAGTAAGGACGAACTCATAAGTAACGTTCTTCTATGGACTTCTACACGTAGACGTACCAGTGTTGGCTGGCCAGCAAGAACTTATCTACATCGGCTCTGTGCAGACACAAGGTGTAAATTTGGAAACCTGCCAGGAGTGACGGATGATAGGGATAGACGGAGAGAGAGAGAGAGAGAGAGAGAGAGAGAGAAGAAATCCGTGTTAACAGCGTGACCTGATGATGAATGGTTTGCAAGCTAGACTAGCAAACCTTCACGAGTGAGTTCGAGTCTCATTGGGAGCCCCATTTATCTGGTTTTGAGCCACATCTATGCAAAACCCTTAGAATAAAATAAAATAGAATAAAATAATTAAAAAAAAAAAACAATATAAAATAGATGTAAAAAAATAGTAATCTGCCAGAATGTATTTGACAGAAAGAACAATCAGAGCATGTTTGGAAAAAGAAAAAGGCTTCCTGATGAGAAAAGAATAGAAAAGATGGACTTAACTGTGAAAACAATTATTTCTTCGTGAGGGAACCTCTCCTTCAAAACCTAGTAGGAACCTTAATAAAGTTAAGTCTAAGTAGAGTTACTTGTTTCTTTGTTACCCCTTCCTTCATTCCGTTTCAGTTAACAATCAGTCATTAGAAAATATTCCAATTGGGAGTTTCAAAAATAAATAAATAAATAACATAGTACCAACGCCAACGAAAGCCCTGTATATCTCACTTTGAGTTTCGGTTTTTTTCCAAAGCTTTTTCTGCAGATTAATAATTTTGCCGGAGTCATTGCAGGTTCTAAATCTTAATTCAATAATAAGCGTCTGGTTTTATGGATATGTCTAATGAGTCAGTTTCGTTAATCTATTTTTATCAGAGCAAGTATTACTAATTAAACATGTGGAAATCTGTGGGGTTTGAAGGTATTTAGGAGGTCAGTGGCTAAGGGCAAGGCTGTGTTGCCGTAAGATATCTGACTCCATATTTTGGTTATATTATTTTACCCCACGTTGACTGGCCGGCGCAATGCCTTGTCCAAAGAAAGTCCAATAGAAATATACAAAAAGAAAAGATAGAAACAGATAAGAGACGAAAACATTTCTTCCATACTTTCCTTTATTTACTTGGTGAATGGACTAACCAACGCTACGTCCCAAGACGTAGCGTGGTGCCCAAAACACCAGACAGCAAACTGATGTTGTTGGTTCGACGGACACTTCCTCACAAGAGTCGGTTCACAGAAAACCTGAGTATTTATCTCTCTTCACCGGCTCCAAATTCACCACTCCAAAATCCTTCTAATTTTGGCGCGACCGCTTCCCATTGACTACTTTACTTTTTATTATTTTTCTTTTTTTCTGATTTTTAACCGGATGGATGCGTGGAGCCTTATGCGTGGCAACGCGTATATACATTTTGTATCTGGCAGCCGACGAGTCAATATCCGGTTGGGAGTTTTACTGTTAATTCCTAAATCCCCACAAATCCCTCTAATTTAGTCATAAACATATAAGGAATTACATTTGGGACTGTACTGTTCATTAAAAATAAAAATGAAGCAAACGACTGAAACTTACTCTTATCTGGAGGGTGAATGTAAAGCATTACATTTCCATATATTCTATGAATACTGTCTGAAAGTATTACTGGCTACTGATTTATTGATCTACTTCGTAACGTTCTAAAATTATCGGTGCTTGTACAGAATAGCCCAAATACAAAATTTTTACAGAAATGTAATAATTCCATTCACTATCCAGATAAGATTTCGTATCAGTCATTTGGATCATCGTCATCATCTTCATCATTATTATTATTGTTGTTGTTGTTGTTGCTGGTGATGCTGCCACCACCACCACCACTGAACTGTTACAGTTAAGTCTCAGAAATAACAAATCAGCCATCGCCTAAGTTGACATTTTTTAAGTGGTTGGAGGAAAGTAAGAGTAAAGAAACATGACCGAATTGTAGCGAGTTAGAGGAGTAATTTTGGAACTTTATTCTTTAGTAAAAGAAAATGAAGCAAATGACCCAAATCTAGTCCTATCTGGATGGGGGATTTAAAGTATTGCATTTCTATGATTTTTATTGAAAAGTTGATTTTTTTTCAAGTTTCCCTCCTTATTTGTACTCGCCACCCCCCTCCCTGTCGGACTTTATGGATGCTTTCGACTCGTAATGCCCCGGGAATACGCTTGCATTTTTATGCGTTTTTTAATGAGTTATTTATATAGAATATATAATAAACGATTTCAATAATGATATCCGACATTGTGGTTAAGATATATGAAAAATGAAAACCGAGTTGTTGACATTAACAATTTATTCGTATGATGACATTTTTAGCCTATAAGGCTTCATCAGATAGAAAGAAATTGTTTTTTTAAAAGGATAATGGAATTTTTTGACGTAAATCATCATGGAAACAGACAGGGAAATTATTTGAAAATCTATTTTGTGGCCATTATTATTATTATTATTATTATTTTTATTATTATTATTATTATTATTATAAGATATAAGTAAAGATTATAATTGAAAAATTTTTTTAACCGGCTCATTGGCCTAGTTGGTAGAGTGTTCGCCAATGGCCCGGGAGATCTGGGTTCAATCCCAGGTCGCGTCGTACCAAAGACTTAAAAAATGATACTCGATACCTCCTTGCTTAACGTTCAGCACACAGGTACGTATCAAGGGTAAAGTGGAGCAATTCAGGGGAAGGAGTAGCGCCCTCCCCTACACCTTGGTGTAGTAGCTATTGAAAAGAGAGCTTTCGAGTTGCCCTCGGCTACAGTCGCCAACTTTACTCACTTATAATTGAAAAATAATATAGTTTGCGATTCATTAATAATAATGTAATGATCTCTTAGTCAGGGAGTTTCAACATTTAGTATGTGTGGGCTATGGCATTGAACTCTTGAAAGTTGCCTTCGTATATTTATCATATCTAATTTGGTTTTATTTGGTTCCTTAATCTAATGACATATCAACCTTCGTGGGTTATTTAATGCTAAATTTATTCTTGTAGAACAGTAGTGGTACTATTTAACCCATAGCGGAGAGCATAAGGGAGATTATACCTTTCCAAAGGGTATTAGTCCGAAAGTAAATGACTGGATATTGTTATAGTAAAATACATCAAATCTCTTCTGATTCTCCCACTTAACTCTTCACATACCTAACTACTAAAACATACAAAACACAGACCAACAGACATCGACACTGCTGAAGAAAATAACATCTACTGGATGTTGACCCAACAACGGCCAGTGTCAAACTGAGAAAATCATGGCTTCTGCGCATAGGCTCCGCGCATAGTCTATTCAAAATCCCCAGAAAATTCTCAGTTATAAAAAAAAGGTCTATTTTTCAACCAATCTTTTTTTTTCCACAAATAGTATTTTCTAGAGTCGGTGTTTGAAATTAGGAACATATAAAGAGGGCAAGCTGAGGTTACACAGGCAGTTGAATGGTCGGCCGTCACTGAGAGGGTCACCCGACAACATCGTTAGACCAGATCAAAGCAACCGCTTGCCGCCGACCAGATAATTGCCCGTCAGCCGGACAGATATTTCATCCGCTTGTTTATTTTATTTATTCAATAAACGAAATAAACTAAATCTTCTTGCCAGTCTTATTTTTCTTGCAACTACCCGTTTGCATATAACAATATCATATCTGAATACCATAACTTACTGTTACAATTATTTGAGTGTGAAAGGAAAACAATTTGGACACTTGTCGCAGAGGAGATGTATCATTGTTTAATATTTTCTTAGTGCATATGTAACGTTACACCCTCTGGCCCCCCCCACACGTTAACTTTCTTCTAACCATGTCACTTCTTACGCCGGCCGGTGATCAACTAGTGGTTCGAGGGGGTAACGCACATTTCTTTACCTACACAAGAATACGATCGAGGGAGACAGGAGAAAAATAAAACAGACGAACAAACACGAACAATGCTTGGGGTTAACCAAGAGCAGAAAAGAGGTATTGCAACACGATATGCATGTGCGGACTATCGCTAGCGTGGGTTACTAGCGAAAATTCCACAAGCA
The DNA here is from genome assembly GCA_963585895.1 of Sepioteuthis lessoniana. NCBI lineage: Eukaryota > Metazoa > Mollusca > Cephalopoda > Myopsida > Loliginidae > Sepioteuthis > Sepioteuthis lessoniana. Next base: position 17,451 of record CAUZXS010003178.1, read on the forward strand.
CTGGAATGCTGACATCTTGACTCACTCTCGCTGGACCCTATCCCATGCTGCCTCGCCTCTCTGCTCCGGTGTCCGGTGTTGACTGCCCCTGTCCGTTCTTCCACGCCAACTCTCTGCTGCTCGTTTCTCTGCTATCCAGCCGCCAACTGCCCTCTGCCGGGTCGTGTCGTCAACGCCCGCCTGCTGTCCAGCGCCAACTGCCCTCTGCTGGGTCGCGTCGTCAACTCCCGTTCGCGTCCCCTTACCACTTCCGGATACGGCGAGATTTCATGTCCAAGAATCCTTTGTCTGGTTTCGCGCCAAAACAGACTCGTCTGCTTTGGCGGCCCACCCACATAGTGCTACACATAATGATATAAAAAAAAAACAATTCCAGACAAATCAACAACATTGTTTAATTGTCTGAGTAAACTTAATAGAATGAATACAGAAATGACAAGAAATACTATAAAAGTACATTATAGAGAAAGGTACTATCGGGTTGTTGAAGAGTGTTTTGGTTCAAGATGAGTCCTTTATAACGTATAAATGAGATAGAAAGAAGTGTTGAATAAAAACTTACATGTTTAAGACGTGCTATCCTGTGCCATGCGACACGAGGTCGTTTAAGGGACATGAGTCGCCATTGTTCGTGAGAACAGGAGCGAACAGGTGCGCTTTGTCGCATAAAACCAGCGGAAGGGAATTTAACTTTGACGTGCCCTTGTTTTATATGGTACTTTTGTTACGCCTCCGAGCACCCATTAGAAGTACTATGTAATTCCAAAAATCATATGTAAAAATCAAATTTCCCTTTCCTAGTGAAAGATTCAAGTGAGTAATAATTTTCCCAGAAAAAAATTACCCTATTTAACAACCCAAATCTTGTGGATCTGTGATCATCTATCTCCTGCCTAGACAGTAGAAGTTCGGTATTCAAAGAGAACGGACCAAATATATTTTACAACTACTTCAATTGCTTAACCAAAATATCAGTCACGTATTTCAAGAACGATAACTAAGTCTAACCCCTAATAGAATCCACTCAAGTAAGTAATAAAAAAGAAATGTACAGTGTACACATGCAAATATTGATTCATACATGCAGAAACATATTTGTAACTCACAGACTACAAAATATAAGGAGACAAAATTTTCTGCTTTTCTTGTGGCCAAAAATATGTAAATACATAAGAAGAGAACGTCTGTTCAATTCAACCTCCTGTTATTTGTCTTAATATTTGTTTATTTTATTCTATAGTCGATTTCAGCATTAACCCTTTATCACAGTACCCAGAAGACTCCTCTTCTAGAAAATTAAGCAACAGTAACTTGTTACACTCTGTCCTCATAACAATACTATAAAATAGAATAGAAAATTTGTTTTGAAGAAGAAAAATATTGTAATCGATCAGTTTCATTTAATCGAATCTATTTTATTTCTATTTATTTATTAATATTCTATTTTGTTTTATTAATTCAGAATCCAATCCATTTTATTTCTATTTATAAAGATTCAATTTTGTTTTATTAATTCAGGTAAAAACAGAAAGATATCTTTTAAAACAATAAAAAAAAATGTTATTTTATTACCCATGAACCGGGCCATAGGTCTGATTAGTAGAATGTTCGCCAATAGTCTGGGAGACCGGGGTTCAATCCCAGGTCGAGTCATACCAAAGACTCAAAAATGGTACTTGATGCCACCTAGCTTAACACTCAGCATTATAAGGTAAGGATCAAGGGTAAAGTGGAGAAATCCAGGTTATGGAGTAGTGCCCTCCCTACACCTCAGTGTAGTAGCTATTGAAAAGGGAGCCTTTGGGTCACTCTCGACTAAGGTCGCCAACTTTACTTTTTACTTATTATCCATGAATATCTTTAAAAAAAGACATGTTCAAAAACCTATTTAAACATTCTCAAGGTATTGACATTCTCAATACACAATTTTGTCGAGAAATGTTTCAAGTTAATTTCTAAAACCGTTGGCAGCACCATGTGTTCCATTTTAGTCACAGTATCAAAAACTACAGCTGTTGAGAAACCATTTTGTGGGCTTAAATTAAACAAAAAAAAAAAAAAAAAATTCTGTAACTCTTGTGCAATGACGTTCCGAAACATATTTCGAGGAATTACCCCTAATGAAACAATCAGTCTACTATTGGTCCACGAATGGGTCTCTGTAACTGTTATGTGACACCCCATGAATCACTGAATGAACACGCCCGTTTTCTAAAGGGGACATTCATTATCTTGATACATATATTAGAATAGCTTTAAGTAGATCATACATTGTGAACTCACAACAAGGGTCGTTAAAAAAGTTCTAAGCCTCACCCAGATTTTTGATTTGTTGTACACTTCTCATCTTTGTAGAAATTAAGACAGACATCTAAATTTGTTTTTCTAGTTTTATAAGAAGATGTAGTGTGTTGTTACAACAAAAATGTTCAGCTATGGTTCCTCTTTCTGAGTGACGCTTAAAATTTTTGACCGAACCTCGCATATATAATAATCATAATAATGATAAATAAATATAAATTAGTTTTTATATATATCTAATATCATAGATATCTATCTGCAACCGAAGGTTTCATGCCGCCTTATTACGACAACCTGCCTGATGATTAAATATATATTAAAAGCTAATATATATATATATATATATATATATATATATATATATATACATTCTTATTATTTTATAATAGCTCTATCACAGATATTGAACACTCTCCAAATTATACTGCATTTGGTCTGCCACAAACCCATCAATTGAGATAGTGAACACCATACAGTTATAATATATATATATATATAGTGTAACCCGGATATAAGAGAGTTGTCGGGACCGGAGAAGAGGTATCTTATATCCGAGTTTCTCTTATATGCGGGTTTGGTCTATTTTATATACATTAATACATGCTCTTATATCAGGGTCTCTTATATCCGGGTTACACTGTATAAATATGTGTGTGTGTGTGTACACAAAAAATTATTTAAAAATAACTAAGATATTCACACTTATATTGCACAGTTAGATTTTTTTTAAAGAAACACGTGAGGATTTCAACATCACCATTGTAATCTTGGTAGTCGGTTGTTATTTGATGGCATACCAACATCTGTTGGTTATTTAATGCCAAATTCTGTTATATATATATATATATATATATATATATATATATATAATTTGTAAGCTAATAATTTGTAGGTAACTTTATTTTTAAACGAGTTAGAGCTCATTTTTTATCATTAGGGGTTTTCGGACTATTGTCTTCATCTTTATTGTTATTTCCACAACGTTTCGGCCGATATGTTCTCCGGCCTTCTTCAGGTGTTTGTCGAACCTGGGAACCTTCACGGAACTTCGAACTACGTCCTTTATTGAATGCACGGAGATCGCCTGTTTCTGATTCCGTTAGCCATAACCGGGTACAAGTGTTAAGTATTCCTGTAGTGTTACTCGCCTGCAGTCAGGATTGAACCTGCAAACTTCAAATGATTGTTTTAGAAGATTAGGGAACCGACGCCAATAACTGTTACGCTATGTATCCTGCTGGACAATCCAAGGTGAATTTTTGGGACTTATAAACTTACTCACTCAGATAAGAGATGGTCATGGTGATAGCAATATTACCACAGAAGCAATTGTGTTATTGAAAACGTATATATGGCCCAGTTATTAAGAACGTGCGAAAAAGAACTGATATATATATATATATATATATATATGTATATATATGTTAGTATTTCGTTTATAGGTCAAACAGACTGTTCAATTATTATTCAGGTACGCATCAAGGGTAAGTGGAGAAATTCAGGGAAAGAAGTAGCGCCCTCCTCTACACCTCAGTATTGTAGGTAGTAAAAAGGGAGACGTTGGGTTGCCTTCGACTACGGTCGGACAACTTTTATATATATATATATATAAGATAAAGTTCTATTCCACTGCATAGGTTTTCGTGCACACACACACACACACACACACACACACACACACACACACACACACACATATATATATGTGTGTGTGTGTGTGTGTGTGTGTGCGTGTGTGTACACCCTAAAACTTATGCAGTGGAATAGAACTTGATCTCATATATATATATATATATATATATATATATATATATATCTATTCTGTCACATTGACCAGAAGTTAAATGCAGGATTTAGAGTTGTGTTTCACATTCGTGACGCACTTAACTAAATACACATGTAATAACCAAGATTACTCAATTGCATACTGGCCCAGTCGGCTGATGTGGGTGGGTAGGGGTTGGCTGCAGAATACACCGACTACATCTCTGCAGATGAGTAAGACTCTCTCAACGAGTGTCCTGGATATGACAGTAAACATATGTGTGTGTACAGGTGAGGTTCCTGTAATGATGGATCTTTGGGAAATGCGGAGTACCCCTTTATTGCCATCGCTCCCAGGTCCACTCTGATCCGGTAGAGTCCTATCTATGGGTCAAACAGAACTAAACAGTGTACTTATGCTAAACTGAATAGTTTGAAATGGAACTGTTCATATGTATAAAAATGGTTGATATGTCATAAAACCAAACCAACCAACCAACCAACCAAGCTAACAAACTATCAATTAAATATGAATTGGGAAGCAAACATGGAAATTAACAGAACGTTTTCACTGGTGTTGATTGCATAATATTGTTTGGTCTGATTTGTTGGCTTTATTTGATGGTATATCAACCTCCGTGGGTTATTTAATGCCAAAACCATCCTTTTAGAAAAACAGTAATGGGGCTATTTAGCGAGGAGTCATACTTTTCCAAAGGGTATTAATCCGAAGTGAACGTAATTGTGCGGCTAAAGTTCGAACTCGCGTACTGCGAGGTCATAGTCCAACACGTTAGCCACTACGCCACGGAGACACTCTCTAGATATTTTTTGTTCCCTTTTGGTGATACTTAACCATATACGCTTGTGATACTCCAGGATCACCACGCTGAACGTGAATTCTGAGAACCAAACAGAAACTAAAAGCTTTCATGATTATTCAAATTCTACCATCAATTAACTAATTTTTTAAAATCAGAGTCGCCAATTTGAAAAATAAAACATCCATCTCGTTACTCTACAGACCTCATATTTTATAGACAAGAAAAAAAATTTATTATATCAGAAACCCATCCCACCAACCTCCCAAACAACAACAGATAAAAGAACAACAAAAAAAAAACAAGCTGCAACAAACAAACAAATAAACAAACAACAAAAAAGTTATTTTTTAAACATTTTTCTTATTTTCTTATTGAGAGGATGAGAGTATTCTAATGGCTAAAGGTTCTATGAATGGAATCATTGAACTGATTCTAAACTCTGAAAAGGAGAATTTGTATTCACTTCATAATAGTGTCTTGGGAAAAGGCATGAATCCACTCTGCTCTTCTCCAACAATAGGTAAATGGTAAAGCAGCTCAGTACCCTTTTTAAAGACAATCCGATAATAGGTCAGGTCAGCAATCCTTCATTACTGCTGATAACTAAGTAGACATATCACATGTCACTTGGAAAAGAGATAGACACCTTTAAGTGAGTCTCATTGTCCTGAGCGATGCCTTAAAGGGGACTCGCTCAAAATGTCATCCTGGCAACCTAATTGTTTATAGGACGTCTCAATCCATCTGGTGTTGTAAATGTAACCCCGATAAATATGGTGACACGAAATACTTTGAGTTTACAAGAAGAAATAACTTTTCACTCGCACAGAAATACTGCCGAAAGGTTTCAGTTCAGTTCATTCCATTTGTCAGAAGGACTCGAAGGCAAAAGAAGTTCACAGCTATGCCAGTTTGTTTGCGGCGTGCAATGAAGAATGAAAGGGACGTAACTCTGAATATTTCATTTTATATCAGACGGTGTCTGGGTGAAACTATGACAAATCTGTAATAACTTTCTAGTTATTATTTCAATCTTTTACCTTTAGATGCTAAAAGACGAAGTGAATGGTCGTCATTTTCGAAGCTTGTAAAAACAACGATAGGTTAGGTCAGGGTTCGTTTTTTGTTGCTGGAACTGAGCTGCCTAGTACAACTTGTAAAAAGGAGATGGACACTGAATGCCCTGAGAGATGCCGAGGAGAAATACTCAGCACGGCACCATTACGTACGAGAGAAGAGATGGGCATCGCCTTCTGACCTAGTAATACTTGAAATTGGCGGTACCCGTTAATCTTTCGAGATTATCGATCAACTCCTGGATCTGGATGCAGGTATGGGCAAAGTCGTATAGAAAAATCTTCCTTCTCCATACTACGGATGTTATCCAAAGTATATATTTACCCCACCCATCCAACACGAGCAGGATGTGACACAAGGTCAATTTTATGCAGAGTGCACCTGGTTTGAAGTCAGAGTTTTCCTTCTTGACTGGTTGCCTTACCGAGGCTAAAGAACCTAAGCTGCCCTATTATTTAACTATAGCTGTGAGGAGAAGAGATAGATTCATGCCTTTCTTCAGTTTCGTCAAGAATTTGAACACGGGTCATCGATTCCATTTCCTACGATGAAAACCATTAAACTAAACGCAGCTCCTTGAACCCTCCAACCTAGTATAACATGTCACGTGTTATTAAAAATGAGGTGGGTACTGTATGCTCTTAGAGATGTCCTGAAGGAGAAATACTCGGTATGGCATTTCAACGAACTAACAGGTTATAGAAGAAGAGATGGCCATCACCTAGTAACCCTCAATGTTCTATAATGAAGAAAAGCGCAGGGGGAGAAAAATTCGGGCAATCTTCCACGAAAACAATTTTTTACGAAACATAAGAAATCTTGGACGAAAAGAAACCCTATAAATACAGCTGTTAAAAAGAACCTTGTCGGGGTTTTCTATTTCATATTATATTATATTATATTATATTAACATTATATATTATATATTGTATATATTATATATCATATATTATTTCATATTTCATATAATATATATACAGACTTGACTTATGCCAGTATCTTTCATGCCATTTACAATTTTTAAATAGGCGACAGTTACATTCTCCTTACTCTGAACTATTCTTGGAATGATTCTTTGACAGTAAGCCCCCCCCCACCGCTGCTTTTGTTCGATTTCATTCCTTACATTATAGTATTGTTCTTTATGAATTTGTTCCAATGTCTGAATTTTTAAACGAGTTAGTTCCTTTTATTCAGTAATTCGCTTGTGTTTGAATTCACTTATACAGTTTTTATTCCGTGCATAGATTATATGGTAGTATATGCATTCCATTAAATATAAGTATTTAATATTAAGAAATACACCCCCCCACAAAAAACAAACAAATAAAAAGCAAAACAAAACAAAAAGCAAACAAACAACAACAACAATAATAATAACAATAACAACGATCGTTATTATTATTATTATTATTATTATTATTATTATTATTATTATTATTATAGATATGTCAGTGCTAACTGATAATAACATATCAGTCAAAGAATATAACAAAATACGTAAATATAAAGATATAGATATAAAAGTATTTAATATTAAGAAATACACCCCCCACAAAAAACAAACAAATAAAAAGCAAAACCAAACCAAAAGCAAACAAACAAACAAACAAACAAACAAACAAACGAACAAACAAATAAAAACAAGTAACCCTCTAAAAAGGAATGTTAGAAGATATGCCATAATTTCTAGATGATAAATTATCTTTTAATTTCCCTTGCCAATTTGGTAAACGACAATTATGTAAATTAAGGACGAGCGGTAAAAATTCAGAAGGAGTAAAGTTGTGGTAAAGCGTGAAAAAATGTTCGATACAAATAAATCGATATTGATGAAATAAAACATCAGTGACGAAATGTACACATATGAATAACATTAATATCAATATGTGAAATACTGTTGGTTCGTTGGTTGGGTTTTATGGCATATCAACCTTTGTGGGTTATTTAACGCCAAATCCATTTTTATGCAAATAGTCAGTTCTATTTCAAATAATTCGGTTTAGCATGAGTACACTGTTTAATCGTCAAAAACATTTCTATTTCAAGCTATTCAGTTTATTCAAACTGTTCTAAATCAGCTAATTCAGTTTAGCATCAGTTTAGCATAAGCACGCAGTGTAAATGTAAGTAAAGTTTATGAAAGTAGTTCTTTTTCAAACAATTCAGTTTAGGATGAGTACGCAGTTTAAATGTACGTACAGTTCGATTGTGAAAAATATTTCTATTTCAAGCTCTTCAGTTTAGTCAAGCAGTTCTAATTGAGCTAATTCAGTTTAGTACAAGTACAAATTTTGTTTACATACAGTTAAATGTCCAAACAGTTCTATGTTAAACAAATCAGTTTAGTGTAAGTACAGTTTCAATGTCAAAAAACATTTTTTTTTCAAATGTGGAGTACTGTTTAATGAGCTACGTTAGCAAACCATTGTTAGTGAGTTCTGTTCTCAGCACGTGCCCAACATTTCTTGCCTTCTGCTTAGCTAAGCAAATTTTAGTACCAGACAATCTCAGTTCTAGCAAGCAATATAAAAACAATGTTTAAGTAAATACAATAATACTATATTTGGGTGTTTGGAAAAAAGTTACGTGTTTCATTGCGATGAATTATGAGTAAACCAAATCAGACAGAATCAAGGTTAAATGGGGTGTGTCCCAGTGGCTGACGTACTGGACTGTGGCATCGTTGTAAGCGAGTTCGATGGTATTTACTTTTGGACTAATACCCTCTAGAAAGGTATGAACCTTTTTATCACTCAGCCATGGGTTCAAGAGTATCACAAATGTTCTTCTACAAGGATGGCTTTGGCATTAAATTACCTATGAAAGTTGATATGCCATTAAACAAAGAAACGGAAATCAAACCAAAGGTTAAATGATACAGAACTACGTCTAAAATTAATTTATTATTTTTTCTATCCGACAGATTTTTTCTATAGCGCATCTCAAAGTTTAACCCCCATGGAGGATTCTCTTTATCGACAAGACAGTGCAAAGATACACTTTGCAAAGCAAACCTAAAAAAGATTAGATCATTTGGATTGGAGGTTCTTCTATATCTTTTATACACTCCAGATTGAACATTTATAGATTTTCAGTTGTTTCGATTGTTGAATAAAGAAAAATTTGAAAAAGATTTTACAAATTTTTTTTTCGGGGAGGACCACAGATTTCTTTAAAAACGTGGAATCGAAAATTTGCCCACCTGATGGGCCGTAGTTGTTTAAATGGAAGGTGGTTACATTTTTGATGATAAAAGTTAAATAAATTCAACTTACATTTGTTTTTATATCCTCTCTGGTAAAACGTAATTATTTTCTGTATACCTGAATAAATATCTTTAGTATTATGTACGTCTGAATATTTACCACTCTGTCGGTGAGGCTTCGAGTACGCTGTAGAGAGGTAAGACACAAAAAGAGTGTCCCGGGTATGACAGTAATCTGCATCTGATAGTAAGGCTCCAGAACAGAACGAATTTCTTCATCCACAGCTTCTCGGTCAACTGAAAATGCATTGTGCCATCTAAAAACTTGTACCTGAGATAGGGCTTGGTCTCCATAAGCCTGTGTTAATTTGTTAAATGTTACGAATAATGAATTTATCACTTCCTATGGTTAATATATAGGTCAAACAGATTTGTTTAAAAATTATTCGGGGTGGATGGGATCGCTTTGGCATGGTGGCTGACGCGCTGGACTGCGACATCGTAGTTAGTCGCACGATTACGTTCACTTTCGGAAAGGCATAAGCCTTTTTATCATCCCAGCTATGGATTAAACAGTACCACTTCTGTTCTTCTATAAGGATAGCTTTAGCATCAAATAACCCACACGGGTTGAGATGCCGTTAAACAAAGAAACTAAGCCAAAACAAACCAAACCAAACCAAACCAAGAATTATTCGTATTCGATAGGATTGTGTGCAAAAGAAATCCTCTAAAGAAACAATAGCACAAAAATGTAAATATAAAATATAAAAATACAATGAACGTGATTCCCGAACCTCTGGTGTAAAATAACTCTAAAATGGCCGATATGCCGTAAAAATAAATCAATCTGAATAAGAATGTTATATCTTGTAAACCAAAATCTTTTTACACGTTTTATTAAAATCATTTTCGTAGTCTTAGGTACACTATTACACTGTGTGGTGTGTGGTTTGGTAGGATGCCTTAATTTTGTCACTGGATCCCGATATTTTCCAGAAGGAATCTGACTAACCCATATTAATACTTTTTTGTCAAAAAGACTTCAATACAAGTCTGATAACTCCAACTATTATCTCCCTTTTTTTAAAAACCCTTTTCTATCCCATAAGCTCTTAATAAAGTTTTCTCCTCTCTTCGTAATACACGTGTGTTGTTTTTCTCTGTCCGAGTTGGTCAATTTCTAATCCTTTTTTTACAGCTGAATGTCAACTTTAACAGGTTATGAGCCCAGAAGGGATTATGGAAGTCGCTGGAACAGATTCTTATTCAACGGAGAGAAAGAAAGATATGAAATTTGGGAAACTAGGTTCTTTGGTCATCTACAATCGCTCGACCTAAAAGACGCCATCTTAGGCGCAAACCTCACGGGAGATAACGAAGATAATGAGAGGAATGAGGAAGCCTATGCTGATCTTATAATTCTAAGATGACAAAATCTTGTCATTAATAATAAGAGAAACTGCAGGTAACGAAAGAAAAGCCCTCAACATATTACGCAGACACTAAGCATGAAAAGGAAAACCGAGAGATATATCTTTGTACACCCAATTAACTTCTCTCAAAAGGTATGGTAACAAAAGCGTGACGGACAACGTAATAAGGAGAGTAACCATTTTAACTGCCCTGAGAAATAGCGAACAAACCGTTAACGATGTGTGGGGGTTAAAAAACTAAAATAAAGAGAATGAAATAAATTTTAAAATGTAACAGTTCCCAGAAGCCCTCTGACAGGAAACAAGAACGACAGATGTCTAAAGAAAGGGACTTTCGGGCGTTGAAGAGAAATTTTGCCACTTCAACTGTACTGCTGGTACTGAAAGGACCCTTTTTCTCTCGGCTGCTGGCAGGAGAAAGACACGTGCGCGCTAAGCCCTGCGATTATCGTCAGGTTGTGTCTCCAGCAATCCAGGCGCCCACTTAAAACATACCACATTGAAAAACTCTAACTGAACATAACCACAGACTTTAAACTCATCACCCACCGAAAATGACTCTAATATATTTTAACGCCAAGTCTTGGAAACGCAACAACTTCTACTGGTTCAGGGCAAATGTTCCACGCCACAGAATAGTTGTAAACCCCAAAATAAAGTTTTGGAGTGAAAAGGTATCTTCGTTTCTTTCCTTCTTCTCGTCATTGAAAAGCATCTTTATCTTTTTCTTTCCTTCCGTAGTTCTCTTCCAGTCTTCCACAAAGACGCCGACAAGTTAATGGGGTAAGAAGAAGAACAAAGGAGTCAGATAAAAAACTAAAAAAGCATCCCCATAGACCAACCATAAACTCGGCGATAACCAACAACGACAACCAACGAAACGAATAACCGACAAAATCTTCTTTTCCCCATAGATGCTATGATGATCGCTATGATATTGGAAGGCTTGCTAAGACACTTCGATCCCTTTTCCATTCGTGTAACTCACAGCAACAAAGACTTGACATTCTCGCAATTCAAAACCGAACTCCATGACTTCGAAGAAACACTAAAATACAGAGATCATTAAAGTAGCGACGACGTCATAAAGTTAACTCCCGTATTTTCAAAGGCTATGAAAAATGTGAGCCATGACTGACAAGACGTTTCATGTTTTACATGTAGTGAAAGGGACACCTGTCAAAAATCTGTCCTAACAACTACAATAAAGGACGAAAACCATGGTACAGCTATTGTAAAAGCAACACTCACAAAAGAGAATCCTGTCACTATAAACGAAGGGACACTATGAAAAAGGTATCCCATAAGCCCTTAACAAAGTTTTCTCCTCTCTCCATAATACACGTGTGTTATTTTTCCTCTGTCCGAGTTTGTTAATTCCTAATCCTTTTCCCACAGGAGAATGTCAGCTTTAACACTTTCATATAGCTCCCGCTTTATTCAGATGTTAGTCAATCTGGCTGGTTTTCATAAGTGTTTTTTTTTTTTGTACTGTCACTAGAAAAAGAAAAGAAATTCCCTCGCTATTTTTTGTTACGGTGGCCCAGAAGGACTCAAAGCCTATTATGGGCTGGCTAACTCTGCCTCTCCCAAATTATATGTTTTTCTGTGTGTCTATCACGAATCCAATACCAGAATCTTACTTTCTTCACGTGTTTACATTGACTCCTTGGGCATCTCTTTTTACTATTTAATCACCTTAAAAAAAGAATCTTTACACAGAACATATTCTCTATTAATACATCATCCATATACTGATCAAATTCGTCAAACTAATTCATCTGATAGTTCCCCAAAATGCCTCCTTAAATTCATTTTCTTACAATTATTTCTCAAATCATCTAATTTAATCAAAAATTGTCAACGCTTTGGCTATTTTAAAAAAAAATCTGATTAGGTAATTTATTCTAAAAATATATTATTCTATCTGGCAAAAATTCAATTGTTAGTAGACTTAGTTTTGAAATCTGTCATGACAGTAGATTTCCAGTTCGAGGAGAAATATTGAAAAGAAACCTACCATGATTAGAAATACCATTTATTATTTTGAAAGTTTCAATTAGATCACTTCTCATTGTAAGGTAAATAAGTTAGCCGACCGTTGTCGAGGGCGACCTGAAGGCTCCCTTTTCGATAGCTACTACGCCGAGGCGTAGGTGGGGGCGCTACCTCTTTCCCTGGATTGCTCCACCTACTCCTGATACGTACCTTATAATGCTGTGTTAAACAAGGAGGCATCAAGTACCATTTTTGAGTCTTTGGTATGACTCGACCTGGGATTGAACCCCGGTCTTTAGGATTATTGGGAACACTCACCTTTTTGCCAAAGGATTGAATTTCTAATTATTGTACAGTTTTTGGTTTATACTGCCATTAGAAAGAACAAAGAAACTTCCTTATCATTCTTTGCCATAGTGGCCCAGATCTAGCCCTCTCTAAATATACGTGTGTGTTCAGGTTCAACACCCGAATCTAACCGAAAAACCCTCCTTCGCTCACGTATTACCAAAACAAATTACATATTTTCATTAAATCTATGCTTCGCGTTTGACCTCTCATGTTTTTGATGTGCTGACACCTGACACAATCATCAAAACATGTCAATCGTTTAGCTGGTTATCGAAATGGGACAACTGCTTGCAAATATTCCGAAAACAGTTCTTAAAAAATCTACGATATTTTATCATGTAACAATACGTCTGCGTATGTGTATATTAGTATGTATGAAAAAGTAAGATATCAGATGACCTTCTGCACTGTGGGTGGGGGTTAGAGGAATACACTGACTGTTTCCCTTGCAACAGAGCTGTATCACACCAAACTAGATCTGATGGTGAGGTTCCAGTTTTGGTGAAAGGAGCACCCAATGAGACTCGAACTCACTCGTGTAGGTTTGCTAGTCGAGCTTGCTAACCGTTACACCACCAGAGGCGCCTTAATTTACGAAGCTCTTTGCTTCGATGTAGCACAAGGCCAAATGAATGGGGCACCCAATGAGACTCGAACTCACTCGTGTAGGTTTACTAGTCTAGTTTGCTAACCATTACACCACCAGAGGTGCCCTAACCCGAAGTGGTAATACCTCGAAAGGTCCCATCTATAAACCAGGTAGATCAGTTTAGAAATTATTCGTATTGGATTGGATCGTGTGTCAAACAAAAAAAAAAAAGAATTAGAAAAAAAACTTCTTGAAAAACAACAACACAAAAAATGTAAATGTGACTCTCTTGCATCTAGGCATAAAATAATCCGTGACAAGTTGACGTGCCGTTAAAATCAATCAATCCCTCAATCAGAGTTTAACCCTATGGAGGATAATATTCTCCAGCATACCAATTCAAGGGTACACACTCTGAGAAACAGTTAGCATTAGTCAAGTTTCGATCCCTAAAGTTGATGGGGGTGTCCTCGTGGTGTAATGGTTAAAGCGATGGACTGCGGAATCGTAGTACGCGAGTTCGTACTCCAGTCGCGCTATTACGTTCACTTTCGGGCAAATACCCTTGGGAAAGGTATGAACCCCCTTATCCTCCCAGATATGGGTAAAATAGTACCACTACTGTTCTTCTAGGAGAATGGCTTTGGCATTAAATAACCTAAAAAGAGTTGATATGCCATTAAACAAAGAAACCGAACCGAACCTAAACTTGATGAATGGGTTTGAAATTATATGAATGAATTAGTTCAAAAACAAATAAACGATGAAAAACAAAAACAAACGAACGTAAAATTGTAATTACAATAAAATGGTATCAGAGAATAATTAACCATTCAATTAGAAACTTTATAATAATGATGTGGTTTCATATCTAATCAGAATAATCTAATCATAACAGCGTAATTCCTTTTATTTGTCTATCTGCAATTAATTTACATATATGAAAGTAATAGAGTGACTTTACCCCGCCATATATATATATATATATATATATATATATATATATATATATATTCAAGCAAGTTTTATTAAAGTCTACGGAATATTTCCGTCGGTTCAGCTTTTTTTTCAGCTTTTTATGAATTCTTCAAATTTTTTTTTTCAATTGTGATCCCATGATTAGAATATTCATTCTTTTCTGAGACTTGCATCAATGAGTTTTAATTGCTTAGATATAATTCGTTATATATATATATATATATATATATATATGTATATTACGTAGCTTGGCCTAATTGTTGAGTGAATGCCTTGGTAAATACAGCTTCTATGACTTTTTGAACACACACACACACACACACACATATATATATATATATATATATATACGTTTGAACTATTATATATCCAATTGCTTAAACACAAACCAACATCCACTGATGGATTTATGGCCTTCAAAGCCTGCCTCGTTGACCTTGCTCACATATACTGTGGATGGACCATAGATAAATCCGACTTCTACTTATATCGTGAACATCTAAATGCCGTGAAGTCCTGACGCAATGTTAACAACATCATTATATCTAAACTGGACAAACGAGCTGGAGTTGAAATACTTGACAAAGAATATTACAACAACAAAACGACGGACATACTTAAGGATACAATCAAATTTAAAATCCTAGGTAGTGTTGATGAATTCAACAAGACCGCCATAGAGGAACAGCGAATGCAACGCGAATATTACAAAAACCATCAAATACGAAAAAAGATTTATGAAAAAATATGCCCAGTTGGATCACAAAGACAACGTTTGTATGGGCTCCCCAAAATACACAAACTTAATACTCCGTTAAGACCTATTCTATCAATGGTCAGCTCTGTCCAACACAGCCTCGCTAAATGGTTGGCTGATATACTTGAGCCAGTTTTACAATTACATTCTCAACATTGCATTAGTGACTCGTTCACTTTTATAAATCAGATTCATAATACATACATCTACCCCAACAATACATTCTTTTGCTTCTTTGATATAGTGAGCTTATAAACGAATGTTTCACTCGACGAAACGATCACCATTTGTGCCGACACCTTATACCGCAGCCACCTGGAACCCTTTTCTGTTCAGGAACTTATCTTTCTGAAAATGATTACACGTTGCCACTAAACGCGTGCAATTTAGTTTTAATACCACAATGTACCAGCAGTCTGACGAAATTAGTATGGGAACCCCACTTGGAGCCGCATTAACAAACATCTTTGCTGGGTTTCAGGAAGCAAGACTATTCAAAGTCTCCAACTTGCCACTGTACGTAGATGATGCTTTCGTGATTTTCTCCTCGAAATCGGAAAGTAGACGCTTTTTCAATACTATCGACCAACTACATCCTGCGTTGACATTCACCTGTGAATTCGAACATAATAACAGCTTGCCTTTTCTCGACGTCTTAGTTGAGTGCATTACTTTTGGCTTGCAGAAGTCAATCTGTCGTAAACCTACGTTTACTGGATCCTACACTCGCTGGGGCTAGGAGGTGCCCGTGGTGTAATGGTTATCGTCGTAGGAAATGGACACGGCCACACAAGTTCAAATCCTGGACGAGACTGATTGCATTTCACATAGCAATAATACCCTTGGGAAAGGTATGGATCCAATTATTCTCCCTCCAGCTATGGGTAACTAGTAGGACAGACTGGGTTCTTCAGCTTTGGTGAGGCAATTAGTCTAGGAGAAGGAAAACTCTGAATTCAAACTTGTTAAACTCCGCTTAAAAATTGACCTTGTGTCATATCCTGCCCGAATATATATATATATCACGTAGCTTGGTCTAATTGTTGAGTAAATACCTTGGTAAATTTAGCTTCTGTTACTTTTTGAATACACACACACACAAACGCAAACATATATATATATATATATATATGTGTGTGTGTGTGTGTGTGTATGAGTGCATTTATCAACCCTTCCACACTAGTAGGATGTGACACAATGTAAATTTTAAAGCGGTGTTTAACAGGTTTAAATCCAGTTTTCCTTCTCCCAGACTAGTCGCCATATCATGGTTAAAGAGCCCGGTCTGTCTTTCTATTTACTTATAGCTGGAAGGAGAATAGTTGGTTACATAGGGTATTAGTGCTATGTGAAATGCAAACAGCCTTGTCCAAGATTTGAACTCGGGTCAACGTGTCCATTTCCTACGACAATAACCATTATACTTCTCTCTCTCTCTGTCTCTATCTATCTCGGCTCACACACATACACGTGAACAGTTAACTGCATCCATTGGTGAGGCTTCATTTCCAGAGATCTGCTTTTACTTCCTGGTCCATTATAACCCCGGTTGGCAATTCTTGTTAGGATCCCATGTAGGAGTGAAATAGATCTTTTTAAAAAAATAGTAGTATTAGAAATACTTTGAACCATAAAACTTTGTGCAAATTATTTGTATTATGAATAGTTATTTGAAGCTACAATTGATTACAAAGGATTATAATTAGTTGGACCCATACAACTGCTTAAAATACTTAAAACCATACAATTACTAGAAATACTTGGAACCATACAATCGCTTTAAATACTTAAAACCATACCATTACTAGAAATACTTGGAACCATACAATTGCTTAGAATACATAAAACCATATAATAGCTTGAAATACTTGGAACCATACAACTGCTTAAAATACTTAAAACCAGACAATTACAAGAAATACTTGAAACCATACAATTGTTTTGATTACTTAAAACCATATAATAGCTTGAAATACTTGAAACCATACAACTGCTAAAAATACTTGAAACCATACAATTGTTTTAATTACTTAAAACCATATAATAGGTCGAAATACTTGGAACCATAGGACTGCTTAAAATACTTAAAACCATACAATTGTTTTAATTACTTAAAACCATATAATAGCTTGAAATACTTGGAACCATAGGACTGCTTAAAATACTTAAAACCATACAATTACTAGCAATACTTGAAACCATGCAATTGCTTAAAATGCTTAAAACCAGACAATTACTTGAAATACTTGAAACTATACATTTGCTTTGAATACTTGAATTATACATTTGCTTGAAATACTGGAAACCGAATAATAAAGCAAACAGATGATTATTATCATTATTGGATAAGAATAGTAACTTGAAGCAAGAAAAAAAATCTGACATCGGCATTAAAGGGTGAATATGGTGTAAATTCAACCAACCAATAGAGAGAGAGAGAGAGAGAGAGAGAAAGAAGAAGAAGAAGAAGAAGAAGAAGAAGAAGAAGAAGAAGAAGAAGAAGAAGAAATCACTTTTATGTGAGAAGTATACAAAAGATACATATGACATTTCTTTTTTTAAGTTTATGTCCTCTAAATAGAAATATTTCGCGTATTTTGTTTGACATATCATTCATATCACTTATATGATCTTGGATTAAAAGATATTATCACAACAGCATTTGAAAAGATTAAACAATTATTGCATCGAATGCACCGTGACGTCTAGTCACTATAGCAACAATTTCAAAATGAATTTGAAAGATTTTTGGTGCTTGTACAGAATAGCACAATAAAAGAATTTTCCATTTTTTATTTGTTTAATGGTATTATCAACTCTCGTGGGTCATTAAATACCAAAGCCATCATAGTAAAAGGACTGTAGTAGTAATATTTAATTCTTCACAAGGAAGATAAGGGGGTTCATACCTTTCCAGGAAGTATTATTTCTTTTTTTGCCGTTTCTGGTCATGGTGATTAAATTTATAATATAGTTCTTCTAAAAAAATTACATCTCTTTCCTTGCAAATGAGCTTATGATTACGTGGATGCGTATCTTCAATCCTATTGGGAAGACGTTGCCCAGGAGGTAAGAGTACGGGCGTAACTACAACACACATCAGATTAATTAACCCCGCATTTTTCATGACTAGTTAATTTGGGACTGCTTGTGTGCAATGTGGGCCAGTAGCTCAGTGATTAAGTTTCGGCTCTGCTTTCTGTGGTTGCTGGTTTGATCTCCAGTGGGAGAGATCAATAAGGTCAAAACTGGTATCTAGTGGTTCCGTATGTCATACGCCGTGTTTGCCGGATTTTCTGGTCAATTTATAACAGAAAAGCTTCGATCTTTTTTTAAACTAGCAAGGCAGACTGTATTCTCAAGCCTTCGTAGACAGGTTAGACTAGTGATTCCCAACCGATTTGGGGCCATGCCCCACTTTGTTATTTCTAAAATTCTGATGCACCACCCCATAATATTCAATTTTTACATATTTAAAATTTAACTGCAATTCAAGTGAAAGAAGCTTAAAAGGCCAATAGCTTGGTCTCTAAATAAGTACCACCAAAATATTGCATGCCCCACTAAAATATTACCGTGCCCCACCGGTGGGGCATGCGCTTTTTGTTGGGAATTACTGGTTTAGAAGAAGGATAAATCTGAATTCAAAACAACGAAAGGATCTCGTAGCTTTGGGTAAACTGCACAAATTCAGAGTGGTGTAAACAGTCACAACCTGTTTGTTAAAGATGGTTCGCGCACAAGCAGAACAGAGCAGATTACAAACATATGCCTAGCCACTCTTTTACCTCTTCTGAACTGTTCATATTACTACCGCTTACCAAGTAGATATAGGAGGTTACAGACTAATTTTTAATCATAAGTGCCACTCAGAATTTAAAACCAGATATGATCTCCCGCCCCTATTTAAGGACCGATTGAATAAGGGACTTCTTGATTTTGTTTTATTGATAAAATGTGATCAATGCTTCAACAACACGCGGCCAGCATCGTCTCGCTTCCTGTTTCTGGGTAACTTTCTTGGGAAAGGTATGAAATCTTTTATCCCCCGCCAGCTATGGGTTAAATAGCACCACTACTATCATTCTATAAGAATAGCTTTGACATTAGATAATAACCCACAAATGTTGATATACCCTTAAAGAAAGAAACCGAAACCGAATCTTTTCCAAGGATATTAGTGCGACGTGAACTGCAGGATTTGAACTTATATACACGGTTATTTATTAGGGCAGACTGGGTTCTTCAGCCTTGAGGCAACTAGTCTAGGAGAAAAAACCTTGGATGAGACTGATTGCATTTCACATAGCACTAATACCCTTGGGAAAGGTATGAATCCAATTATTCTCCCTCCAGCTATAGGTAAATAGTAAGGCAGACTAGTTGCCTTGGTGAGGCAACTAGTCTAGGAGAAGAAAAACTACGAATTCAAACCTGTTAAACTCCGCTTAAAAAATTGACCTTGTGTCATATCCTGCCCAAGCGGAGGGGTTGGTAAATATGATAACCAAAGAAAACCTTGGATGAGACTGATTGCATTTCACATAGCAATAATACCCTTGGGAAAGGTATGAATCCAATTATTCTCCCTCCAGCTATGGGTAAATAGTAGGGCAAACTAGGTTCTTCAGCCTTGGTGCGGCAACTAGCCTAGGAGAAGGAAAACTCTGAATTCAAACTTGTTAAACTCCGCTTAAAAATTGACCTTGCCGAGCAGAGGGGTTGGTAAATACGTATATACACGGTCATTAAAAAATATTAATACTTCTATGGAAGTAATTGGTGATCTTATGATTTCTAACAGTCACCACCTGTTCATTATTGCTTATCACGCGTTATTCATTGTTTTTTTTATTAGGCTGCAAGTAGGGTAGACTATAGACAGCATGAGGTATTATGGTGTATGTAGGTTGCAAGGGATTGCATGAATGTGTTTATTAAATACGAATAGGCCAATTAATGAAGCTAGCTACGATAAAACAAAGTTAACGATAACCACTCACCTCCCCTTTTTAACTCTTTCTGTACTATATGCCCAAATATAAATGTTATTCCTTTATGTTTTAATAAAACCTTTTTATTATCCCTGTCAACACATTATTGGAATCTTACCCACCTAGGTGGTCGTCGTATTATTATTTCTGTTTTTCTAATAAAGGTAGTTTCATATTAAAGTTAACACCTTTCGAATTACTGGTTGAAGATTCTAAGAATGTGTTGACGGAGCTAGTGAATAGGTGCAAACTGTTTGAAATCATAATATCGTAAAGATATTCTCATAGAAAAGTTCACATTTCTTAATCACTCTGTAAATCTATGCCTGGTGGCGCTTTTGGTATAACGGTTATTGTCGTAAGAATGGATTCAGTGAGTGGTGTTCAAACCATGGATGACTATTTGCATTTCACATAGTGCTAATATACTTGAGAAAGGTATGTATCCACCTATTCTCTCTCCAGCTAAGAGTAAATAGTAGGGCTTACTGGGTTCTTGAACCTTGGTATAGCAGCCGGCCTAGGGGAAAGAAAACTCTGAATTTAAACGACCTGGAGGTTATTCCTACCCAGGACACCCTACAAAGAATTTAAACGACCTGCTAGGTTATTCCTACCCAGGACACCCTACAAAGAATTTAAACGACCTGCTAGGTTATTCCTACCCAGGACACCCTACAAAGAATTTAAACGACCTGCTAGGTTATTCCTACCCAGGACACCCTACAAAGAATTTAAACGACCTGCTAGGTTATTCCTACCCAGGACACCCTACAAAGAATTTAAACGACCTGCTAGGTTATTCCTACCCAGGACACCCTACAAAGAATTTAAACGACCTGCTAGGTTATTCCTACCCAGGACACCCTACAAAGAATTTAAACGACCTGCTAGGTTATTCCTACCCAGGACACCCTACAAAGAATTTAAACGACCTGCTAGGTTATTCCTACCCAGGACACCCTACAAAGAAGCACTCCCATTGGATAAGTCATTCTTATATCTATGCAATTTTTGGTTACGCATCTACTGTAATTCAATTTCATTAATTACGAATACCGATTCGGACTAGTGTGAAAATGTTTAAATTAATAAATCTCTTAAGTGTCACAAAACAATAATTTTCTACAAAACTATATTCATAAAATAATAAAACCCCAATCAGCTGGGGCTGTAGAATACGCCGACCCCACCTCTGCAGAGAGATAAGACCTACCCCCAAAACGAGTGTCCCGAGAATGACATTAAACTATCCGATAGTAAGACTCCAGTCCTGGGAATGTGGAGTATTCCTTCATTGCCATTACTTCCAGTTTCTCTGTAACCCAGAGAGATATCACCTGTAAGGGTCCCATCTATGGATAAAATAGAACCGTTTAATCATTTACTATGCTGGAAATCATTTAACTGTGGGTAACCAAATCATTAGTATTGAATTGAATTATTAATATTAGATTACAATGCTTGAAACCATTTAACTGTATGCAAATACAACTATTAGTGTTCGCAATATTCGAAAGCATTTAACAATGCAAACAATAAATAGCACTGCTGAAAAGCGTTTAACTGTGCGTAAAAAATGAGGTCTGGCTCGTTTCAAAATGTTACCTACAAACTATTCATTTACATATCCTATTATATATATATATATATATATATATATATATATGTTTTCACTTGGTGTCATTTTTGCCTATTTTCCCCCTTGTGCCATTATTACTGTGCGCCATTTAAAACCCAATAAGGAGCAATAAAGGGGTTCGTGACGTTCCCGAGGATATTAGTCCGAAAGTGAACGTGATGGCACGAAGGGAGTTCGAACTCGTTTACGACGAAGTCTCAAACCAGCTCGTTAGGGATTCCTCCTTTTTGGTAGGGCCAAGTCGGCGGGGGTGGGGAAGAAAATACACCGACTGCACCTCTGCAAAGACTTCCCCAACGAGTGTCCTAGATATGACACTAAACAGTCTGATGGTGAGGCTTCAGTAATGCTGGAACTTTGGGGAATGTGGAGTACCCGTTCATTGCCATCACTCCCAGGTCCACTCTGACCCGGAGTGGTTGTACCTAATAGGGTCCTATGTATGGGTTAAATAGAACTAAAAAGTGTACATATGCCAAACTAAATCGTTTAAAATATAACTATTTTGA
Organism: Sepioteuthis lessoniana; assembly: GCA_963585895.1. Classification (NCBI taxonomy): domain Eukaryota; kingdom Metazoa; phylum Mollusca; class Cephalopoda; order Myopsida; family Loliginidae; genus Sepioteuthis; species Sepioteuthis lessoniana. Next base: position 39,879 of record CAUZXS010003178.1, read on the forward strand.
CATTTAAACTGTGTACTTATGTTAAACTGTATTGGTTGAAATAAAAACTTTATATGTATAAAAATGGATTTGGTTTGGTTTGTTGGGTTTTATGGCATATCAACCTTTGTAGGTTATTTAACGCCAAATCCATTTTATGTAAATAATCTGTTCTATTTAAAACAATTTAGTTTAGCATAAGTACACAGTTTAATTGTCAAAAACATTTCCATTTCAAACTATTCAAGCAGTTATATGTAACAATTCACTAAAGTGTAAATACAGTTTTAATGTCGAAAAACAGTTCTATTTCAAATAATTCAGTTAAGCATAAGCACGCAGTTTAAGTGTAAGTACAGTTTAATTGTAAAAGTCATTTCTATTTCAAGCTATTCAGTTTTACTCAAACAATTCATTTTAGCATAAGTATGCTGTTAGTTCTATTTAACCCATAGATAGGGCCCTATCAGGTGCTACCACTCCGGGCCAGAGTGATTAGCGACTCCAGGCAGAGCAGCAGTAGCAGGCTAGAGTATACACCGAGGGCCAAGGGGTGGGAAGGAGAATCATCAAAATATTCCGAAGTGGCATACACCCCATCCGTTAGCAAGTCCAGTCCTTCGAAATTATCTTATAGGTGTGTGTGTGTGTGTGTGTTTTAGCTTATTTTTGTTTGCAAAGTTTCAATGCAGAAGAATGAAGTAATAGATAAAACCAGATATCCATTTTGATGGTATAATTTTCCAGTAGACAATGTTCGCCAATGGTCCGGGAGATAAGGGTTCAACCCCAGGTCGAATCATACCAAAGGCTCAAAAAATAGTACTTGATGCCGCCTTGCTTAACACTTAGCACTCAAAGGTACGGATCAAGAGTAGAGTGGAGTAATTCAGGGAATAGAATAGCGTCTTCCCCGACACCTCGGTGTAGTAGCTATTAAAAAGGGATACTTCGGGTTACCCTCGACTAAGGTCACCATCTTTACTTACTTACAGTTGGTTAAAGAGAAAATTACCTTTTTATAAAAATATCTGTTAGAGGTGTGCTTATTTATGGACGATACTACAAATGAATTAACATGACAGCAATAGTTGCACAAAGATAGATAGATAGATGGATAGATATATAGGTGGATATGTTTTTAAAAATGTATTACTTTATGATATATTGTATCAACCATAAATAAATACATCCCAACTTTTTTTTTTATAAAAAACTTAATTTCCTTTTAAATCAAATATACCAGGATTTTATCATTTCTCGAGAAATATTATACAATAAAAATGGATATAATTAGGTGCTTGCTTGTCTTTTCTTTTTCCTTATCCTTGTGATACAACAGTCTCCTGGGCAGCGTGCCCAGTGGTTACGCATCTGCAGAATGCAACAACGTTGGGTCCGGCATTGTGGCATAGGCAGATATGTGAAAGTACAATACAATGAGGAGAGCACAGCAGCACATGGGACATTTTCTATTTTTAGATTTGGTGATATAATTTCCATTATTTAAAAACATATTGTTCCATTAAAAAATGCTTTTATATTCTTTCTGCATAGAAATATTTGGGTTGAGTTTTTTGCCATTTGCCCATTGTGCTCTTCACTTTATCAATACTAAAAGAATAGGATAGCAAATTTGCAATATGAAAAAATAAAACCAAAATTGTAATATGAATTAAATATTTCTAGATTGGCTTTAATGGGTAATTTCTGACAGTAGGTTCCACAGTATTTTGGTTCAAATACTGATTGAAAAAGATGATACAGACGACAAAGTTTTAGAAACAAATTTTATACAATAGAAACAAAAAAAGATACAAAATATAAAGAGTGACAAATTTGTTGTAATTTGCGGGACTTACCTCAGAGAGAGAGAGAGAGAGAGAGAGAGAGAGAGAGAGAGAGAGAGAGAGAGAGAGAGAGTGAGAGAGTGTGTGTGTGTGTGTGTGCGTGTAACCGGAAAACAACGTTCTTTGAATTTGAGAAGTTTTGTGGTTTAGTTGAAATATTGGTTGAATTTTCAGCTTTCGTTTAATGTTGTTGAGTTTTCTGTAAAGTTGTCTTTTAGTCGAATTCTCGGATTAAATTTTTAGCTTTCGTTTAACTTAAGTTGAATTTTCTGTTTAGTTGACTTTTAGTTGAAGTTATCGGATAACTCCTTACCATTTTGGTTACTTTTTAATGGTTAAAGGAGCGAGTGATCAAACTGATTCGCTGGCTATCTTTTTTTTGCCTTAAAAGTTCGTTATCGAGTTTGCACTGAGCATCAATTGTTATTGCCGATAAATGGTCGGGAACAGCTTTTGGTACCATATTGTCTAGGCTCACTTCTCCCTTCTCCACTCTGAAAACGCCGAAAGTGCCATAATTCTTTTGTTAGATACAAATTTTCATAATATTTGAAAACTTTGTTCCACGCCGACATTCTTTAAGAGTACCAAACAAGTGGAAACCAGAGGTGGCAGATTTGGATTGTAAAGTGGGAGTGTTTCCGACTAATGGCTTCTCCTGTTCTGGTATCAACATTTTAGGAATTTAACGATAACTGACCTTAAAAAAAGGCAAGGTCATCATGAATAATTTTCTGTGTCCTTCTCACAGAAATTCTCGGTAATTCAGAAATGTCCTCTATTATAACTCTGTTGCATATTCACCCTTGAACGAGTCGTCAATCAGAGACTTCTGAACAGGACGCACATGTGTAAATAAGCGGAAGCAGTCACGTGATTGATCGGAAATCGTGGGCGTTATGAAATGATATATGCAGATGGACACATGATGAGGGTCTGAGTCAGTGTGAGTCTTGAGTTAGTGCCAGCTTACAGCAGAATCGATTTAGCAGATACAGAACCATAGCCGCATATGGGTGGATAGGGGAGGGGGCTCCCTGGCGAGGACCGGTTGAGTATGCCTCGTCGGAAGAGAAGATGTAAAATCTTGAAGATAACACAAAGTAGCCACCGCAGGCCTTCGATTGAGTACACCTCACCGGCCGAGAAACAGAAAAAGTACTAAGTGATAAGATAATACTGCGTGGTATGGTCAAAAGAAGAAATTATATGGGTCAATATAGCAGTTTGTCTTTGTATCCCTCCATCCGTCTCTTTCTCGCAAACCACAAAAGCTTCAACCCCTTTTGAGAATAAAATTGTGAGAGTTATATTTTTATAAAAAAATGTGTGGTGGCCCTTCCTTCATCATTAGTATATAACACCTCAGTTCATCAAAATGAGTAAATGACGCCTCTGTTTCAGGTTTGCTCGCCGTTGTGGATCTCCCTCGTCTGTTTTCATCTTGGATACTATTTCAACCTTCTTTAAACAATTTAGCGTATTTGTAAATTTTTTTTTATTAAAACTTACTTCTCCGTAAATATCATAGATTCTTCTATAAATTTCGCATTATTTTCATTTCTCACCTATCAAAGATTTGATGACAGACCTGTTAAAGTTTGGGACACTCTGTTTGGTTTGTGGTCATTTTGAATAGCATCAAAACAAATATTTTTCGAGATTAAAATTATTTTTGGTATAAAACAATCGCAGCCAATGCAGAGTTTGCCTTTTATGGAAAAAGATTTTGAAAAGAAAATTAATTTTGCCTAAAAAATAACCCCACCATATTTATTAAATGACAATTATATATATATATACAATTGTCATAGCGTTTATTGCAAGTCTCTTCATATATAAATTGAGGTCTCGGTAGCCGTTAAACGGATGTATGTAAACGATAGTAATAGTGATTCTTAACCGTTTAAAATTTACTTTGCTGCTCGTGGCTGAAGGGCTAGAAGCTTGGATTGGCGTTTGAGTCAACCGGGTTTCGATCCCAGCAACGGGAAGCTAATATGTCTACCCACACTGATGAGTTCTGATAGAACGAAACAGATCTGTCTGAGGATGACTATATATATAAAGCGTGTGTATGTTAATAAAAATGCTTTACAAAATAACGATGTCATTACTACATGAGCCATGATATTTACCCATCACAGCCTTAAGTGAATAATAATTTTGGATGGTGTCTTATCTCTCTTTTTCATGTATGTTTTTCTTCGTAATATGACATTCTAAGCATTAACCGAAAAAGAAATAAATAAAAAAAGAAGCTTTATATGTGGTTTTAACTCACTTTGTCATGATTAAGAAAAACAAAATAAATGAAATAAAGAATAACCCCCCCCCCCGAAAATATGACGTGGAAAAATGGAAGAAGAAGGCGTAGCGTTTCATTCATAGAAAAAAAAAGTGAGAAAAATGTTTTTAGTATTTCCTTTTCACAGGACTGCTATCAAACTGCTGAGTCACAGTAGAACTCTCTTTATTATTTCACTGCAGTAGTCATCCAGCTCATACCAAGCACGTGCGTGTGCGCACGCACGTACGCACGCATCTCTCTCTCTCTCTCTCTCTCTCTATATATATATATATATATATATATACACGCACGCATAGCGCATACAATAATGTCGCCTAACACAGAATAATGAAGACTAGATGGTGGGAAAGACTGACATTCATAAGACAACAACAACAACAACAACAATAATAATAATAATAATAATAACAACAACGATCGTTATTATTATTATTATTATTATTATTATTATTATTATTATTATTATTATTATTATTATTATTATAGATATGTCAGTGCTAACTGATAATAACATATCAGTCAAAGAATATAACAAAATATGTAAATATAAAGACCTGAAAATAGAAAGTGAAAAAGTGGCACCTTAAAACTACCACCCTGCCAGTAATGGTTGGAGACGTGGGTATGATCAAGAAAGGGTCAGATAAATACATTGACAGGACACCAAGCAGTCCCAGTCTATATGAAATACAAAAACTTGCACTTTGCGGAACCGCTCATCTTCTTAGGAGAGTACTAACAACGTGACAGAAAAATATATCTACAAACAGAGAGTACAAATATCAATACATAGAATACATATAATCACTGCCTTCAACCACCCTAGGTTTTGGGTAAAGACCCGGTGAAGGATTGTAAGAAACTGAAAATAAATTATAACAATAATAATAATAATAATAATAATAACTTCTTTGTCCTTTTTAATGACATATGACATGAGTCATTTAATGCCAAAGTCATCCTTGTAGAAGATCAGTAGTGGTACTATTTAATCCATAGCTGAGGGATCAGGGGCTTCATACTGTTCCTAGGAGTATTGGTCCCAAAATGTGACTGGAGTTCGAACTCGTTTACTACGATATCGCAGTTTAGCACGTAAGCCACTACACCAAGTGGACTGTCCCCTAATAATAATAATGATAATAATAATTTTAGGCCTTTGGAACAGTCCCAAAAGAATCTGAAAAAGAGGCTCGATGAACGGGAGATTAGCGGAAGAATTGAAACCATCCAGACCACATCACTAATAACATTGGCAAGGATACTTCAAAGAGTCTGAGAGAGCTGAGGAGACTTGTTGTCACTCAGAATCAAGTGATAAACCATCAGTTAACACTGGTGTGAAAAAAAAAAAAAAAAAGAAAAAAAAAAGAAAAAAGAAAAAACTGACGGTGGTGCGAAAAACTCTCAATGAGTGAAATAGATAGATAGATAGATAAATAAATAAATAAATAAATAAATCGAAAACCATTTTAATATGACTAAGAAGAGAGAAAAACGTAATGGTGGCGGGGGGGGGGAAAGAAGGAATTAGATTAAAAAAATTGTTCTTTTATTTTGTGAGGAAAAGAAAGCAAAAAGAAAAATGGGCAAAATTGTATATCGAAAACAATTACAACTCTTTCATTCTTCCTTCATCTTTTTTACTATTTTGGGTGCTATTAATTACTAAGTGTTGCTCAGGTTTGGCACAAGGCTACAAGAGAAGATAAAACTCATTACAAATTGATCTGCTTGACCAGGTTTTAAAGCATTGGACTAAGACGAGATGCTCTAGTTATTTACCAAACGTAGCTCAAGGCTACAAGTATGGGCACCCAGTGCGAATCAGACTCAGTTCTCGGTTAAAGAAATTAATTTGTGAAACTAGTTTGTTGACCATTATACTGCGACTAGATTCTCAGATATATATATATATATATATATATATATATATATATATATATAGAGAGAGAGAGAGAGAGAGAGAGTCCATAACTAAGAGGTGATATAAATCCGTCGGTATAGGGCACTCAGTAAGCATCAAACTCACGAGACTAGCTTGTTAACCGTCACATCGTGACGAAATGTATTTTTTTTTTATGTATATATTATTCAATTGTTTTTTGTTTGTTTTTTTCGTTGATTTTTCCTTCATACTTTCATTCGCTTTTTAAGCATTTATTTATTACTCATTTATTTTATATGCCTTTCCATTTGTTTTTCCTTCTTTTTAGATATTTCTTCTTTTAGTAATAGATTCATTTTATTTTTCTTCATCATCGTTTTTTTCCTTCCAGTTCTTTTTTACTTTCATACATTCTTTCTTTCATTAATTTATTTTCTATTTTGTGTTCAACTATTCTTTCTTTCTTCGTTCATTCTTCTACCATTCGATTTTTCTTTCTTTCTTTCTCTCTTTCTTTCTTTAGACACTTCACTTTCGCCTTCTTCTTTTTCTATATAATCTCGATATACAAGGCGTCTCTGGGGGTGTAATGGTTAGCAAGCTCGACTAGCAAACCTACACGAGTGAGTTCGAGTCTCATTAGGTGTCCCGTTCATATGGCCTTGTGCCATATCTAAGCAAAAAGCTTAGTAAATTATCATAATCTAAATGTACAATATTTGGCGGGAATTTTTGCACTCTCTGTAAATAATGGCTTCAATGTCTTTTAAGAACAAGGTTCATCCGAAAAAAAAAAGGAAAAAATGATTATTATGAATTTTTCTATCTGGCGAGTACTGAAAAAAAAAGAAATAAAAAACAAAAAAGAAACAAAAAACAAAAACAATTGGGTGATTTTTCAGAATATGTCGATGAAATAAAGGTTGTTTCTATTTGTTTAATAATAAAATAGTGTGAGCAAAAGTTCCTAATGTCCTTATTTGCTTATATTCAGTAATAATGAGAAATTCGCAAAACGAAATTAACACACACACATACTCCACACACATATTCTTCTTCTTCTTCTTCTTCTTCTTCTTCTTCTTCTTCTTCTTCTTCTTCTTCTTCTTCTTCTTCTTCTTCTTCTTCTATTATTATTATTATTATTTACTCATTAGAGTTTTTCACTGGAGATTAAGTGACAGCAAGTCTCTCAAGTCTCCAGGACTCTTCTCAGTATTCTGACCGTTTTCAATAATGCTGTTGTGTTGCATAGCCGTGATACAGCTATACGTATACATATATATGCGGAAACATAATCAACAATAATGACGAACGAACACACTTCTTTAGAAAAATATACCTCTCACACTTTATTCGTAAGGGTTGCGAAAGGGTTGTGTGTGAGAGGTGAGTTGGAGACGGAACAGACTGCAACATATTGACCCCAAGTTCCTCTGACTATAGCAGCACTTCTTTCTCATTCTGCTGGGCTGCTCAACCAGGGGTCATGAGGGCCCAAGCCCTCTGCTGGGAGCTGGTTCTCACTACCTCGAACTGCAACTCGAACTCTAACCGACTGATACCAACTAAGTCAAACGGTCTGTTGCACCGGGTTATATAACTGTTTGACGTCTATCTGCTTCTTGTGGGCGTCGCAATTGCACCGAATTCAACCCGTCCACGGTCAAGGTGATACCCTGATGTCTTCGACCGGATGCACCTGTTTCTTGATTGACGGCTGGATCGAAGGTCAATATGTTACAGTTGTTTGGATGGTCTCCAATCGGGCGCCAACTTCCAAATCCTCCAGGCCCTTTAACAATCCTTTAGTTACCGTGCCAAAAGCACCAATCATAATTGGTATTATTGTCACCTTCATGTTCCACAGTTTTTTCATCTCTCTAGCAAGGTCGAGGTACTTATTATTATTATTATTGAGCAGTCCCCGAGGCAAAGTGGCTAACGTGCAATACTGCGATATTATTGTAAATGAGTTCGAACTCTAATCGCACTATTACATTCATTGTCGGATTAGTACCCTCGGGAAAGGTATGAACCCCCTTACCCTTCCTAGCTATAGGCATTAGCGTAATGAGTAGAGTGTTCGCCAATGGTCCGGGAGACCTGGGTTCAATCCCAGGTTGAATCATACCAAAGATTTTCAAAATGGTACTTGATGCTGCCTTGCTTAACACTCAGCAATTTAAGGTAAGGATCAAGGGTAAAGTGGAGCAATCCAGGGAAAGGAGTAGCGCCCTCCCCTACACCTCGGTGTAGTAGCTATTGAAAAGGGAGCCTTCGGGTGACCCTAGACTAAGGTCGTCAACTTTATTTACTTTATTATTCTTTTACAAGGATGGTTTTAGCATCAAATAACCCAAGAAAGTTTATATGTCATTAAAGAAAGAAACCAAACCGAAAAATGTGGCTCCGTCCTTTTTACGTCATCTCTTTGGTATAAAGCCTTGTAAATTGCCATCAATATCATTGTCTTTAGGTCTATTTGTCTTGACTGGTCCAGAGTATCTATTCTTTTGATGAGATTTCTGCTGCAGAATTTGTTTTCGAGAGTTTCTTCTTTTTATGCAGGAGTACACTTTTCTTACTTTTACTTTTATCTCTGTTTGATGATGCCCGCTTCCAATATTTCCAGGAACTTGTAATTTTCTTTTCCTCTTAGTGTTCTGATGCTTTCTTGGATTTGATAGTTCTTTTCCCTGCTTTGTTTTTCTTTTTGCTTTTTTCGTTATCAGTTAGGCACATTTTTAAATCTAAAATTCCATTCTTTTGTTCTGGCTTTATATTATCATAGTTTATTTTAGGGTTTCTTGTTCGCTTTCAATTTTGGAAAATATCTTAATATCACCCATATACATTTGGTAGTTTATTTTTTCTTGTCTTTGTAAGATTCCTGTGCATTTCCTAAGTACATAATTCAGTAGCACCCTTAGTATAACCAATTGTATTGTCGAGAGTATATTTCCTTGGAAGATGCTTCTTTGGATTTCATCATCATCATCATCATATCGTGCCGCTGGCACGGACATTTCTGACCCTCTCTCGCCACTTCTCCCTATCGTTCATCGCCTCTGGCAGGTCTTCAGGGCTACATCCCGTATCCTCCCAGAGCTGCTGGATGTATGTTCGAGCTGGTCGTCCTGCTTTTGCCCAGCCATATGTGGGGGTCCATAGGAGTACATCACTTATGAGCTCGTCCCTGCTTCTCCAGCAGTGACCTGCATGTCTGGTTCGTCTACGTTGGATAGTTTTCGTGATGGAAGGCAGGTGGTCGTTTAGGGTGTGTCAGTCTGATGTTAACTCTACTTTCCAGTTTCCAATGGCTTTCGTGATGAAGTTTTGAGGGGATAAATAAAAAAATGATAAAAAAAAGAATAAATAGATTAAGAAATGTAGCAGTTCTCAGAAGCCCTCTGACAGGGCGCGAAATACGTGCATGCCTGAAAGATAGTCTTGTTGGCACCAAAGAGGAATTCTGAAAATACTTGACAAATGACGAACTTCAAACTGTTACCACCGAAAATGACTAATAGTTTATGTCTTTTTCAGATATTTTGAAAATTTTTTGACATTCTATTATCCAAGTTTTCAGGGCCATATTATAAATATTTTGTAGGATATCTATGCCATGGCAACATTTTTACCGCCTTCTTTTTTGGTCATCTGTTTCTTTTGTTCATTTGCAGCATACTTTCTGTTCTTCTGGGTGTTGTCAATGGCATTTCTCCCCTTGTGAGTTATTTTACGCCAGTTTTTGATCATTATATTTGCTTATATTCAGTAATAATGAGAAATTCGCAAAACGAAATTAACACACACACATACTCCACACACATATTCTTCTTCTTCTTCTTCTTCTTCTTCTTCTTCTTCTTCTTCTTCTTCTTCTTCTTCTTCTTCTTCTATTATTATTATTATTATTTACTCATTAGAGTTTTTCACTGGAGATTAAGTGACAGCAAGTCTCTCAAGTCTCCAGGACTCTTCTCAGTATTCTGACCGTTTTCAATAATGCTGTTGTGTTGCATAGCCGTGATACAGCTATACGTATACATATATATGCGGAAACATAATCAACAATAATGACGAACTAACACACTTCTTTAGAAAAATATGCCTCTCACACTTTATTCGTAAGGGTTTCGAAAGGGTTGTGTGTGAGAGGTGAGTTGGAGACGGAACAGACTGCAACATATTGACCCCAAGTTTTTTTACGCCAGTTTTTGATCATTATAATTATTATTCCCAGCGCGCAAACTACAATTGCTATCACTTTTTTTTTTTAGTTCTCTAGCAAGACCCAAGTATTTGTCTTTCATTTCGCTTGCTTTGATTTTTCCTCTGTGGTCCACTGAGACAGCAAAATTGATTAGAATATTTTCTTATTCATCCAACCAGGATTGAGTGATCCGTTTGTATCTCTGTCATTATTATTTTTACTCCTTGAGAGTTTTTCACATCAGTGTTAACTGATGTATTTACACTGGAGTCTGACTGACAACAAGTCTCTTGAGGTATTCAAGACTCTTCTTAGTATTCTGATCGATCTCAACAATGCTCTAGTCTGGATTGTGTCCTCTCGTCCTCTTATTTTCCAAGTCCTCTAGTCTTTTACCAATCCTTTGGTGACTGCATTAAGAGCATCAATTACAATTTTATGTTCAACAGTTTTTTTTAAATTCCCTAGCAAGGTCTAGGTACTTATCCTTCTTTTTGCTTTCTTTCAATTTTACTCAGTGGTCAGCCGGGACAGCAAAGTCCACAATTCTACCGGTTCTCTCTTTTTTTTTTTGCTGATTATCATAAGGTCTGGTAGTCCGGCCAAGATTTGGTGATCTGTTTGTTTCTCAAAATCCCAGAGGAATTTGTATGTCTCATTCTCCAGGACAGATTCTGGGTTGTGCAAACACCATTTGTTCGTATGGTGAAATTGAAATTTCTTGCACAGTTCCCAATGGATCACCTTGTCCACCCAGTTGTGTCTTGTCTTATACTCCTTCTGTGCTGATTTACTGCATTCGCTTATTATGTGATTGATCGTCTCGTCTCTATTTCCATATAACCTACATATACTGTTTTGTTGCATCTTATCTATTCTTAATTTGATATGGTTGGTTCTTATGGCGTTGTTTCGTGCTTCTATTAGAAGAGATTAAGTTTCTCTCTTAAGGTTTCCCTTTCTTAGCAACGTCCACGTTGTTATTATTATCATATTTACCCAACCCCTCCGCTCGGGCAGGATATGACACAAGGTCATTTTTTTAAGCGGAGTTTGAATTCAGAGTATTTCTTCTCCTAGACTAGTTGCCTCACAAAGGCTGAAGAACCTAGTCTGCCCTACTATTTACCCATAGCTGGAGGGAGAATAATTGGATTCATACTTTTCCCAAGGGTTATTAGTGCTATGTAAAATGCAATCAGTCCAGGATTTGAACTCGTGTCGCCGTGTCCAGTTACTGCGACGATAACCATTACACCACGGGCACCACGTTATTATTATTATTATTATTATTATTATTTCACTTCCTGCGAGTTTTTCACACCAGTTTTAATTGGCGGTCTTTCACTGAAGTCTGAGTGACCGATCTTAACAACGCTGTAGTCTGGATGGTCTTGATTCTTCTTCTGATGTCCAGTTCCTCTAGTCTTTTTTTCTAATCCTTTGGGGACCGAACCGACTAAAATTGGTTTCAGTATCACCTTCATGTTCCACATCTTTTTAGTTCTCTTGGCAGGTCTTAGTATTTGTCTGTCTTTCCGCTTTATTTTATTTTTACTCTTTGGTCCGCTGGAGCGGCAAAATCAAGCTGATGGAAAGTTGGAAAAGAGAAATAGAGAAAGAATGTGTTGTAACAGAGAGAAGGAATAAAACTGAATTTTAGAAAGAGTGGAAAACCGAAAAAAGTGTATGAGTGTGTGTGTGTGTGTGTGTGAGGGAGAGAGAGAGAGAGAGAGAGAGAGAGAGAGAGAGATTATTCATTCATTTTTTTTTTATTATCAACTCGTTTTGACCATTTAGGTCATCGTCAGTAGAAAAGTATTTTATGATGAAATTTTATTTTAGAAAATTTTAAGAAAATTTTTTTGAAAAGCGTTAATATATTATAAAAGAAATAACGTAGCCTGTTCATTCGCCGAAAGAAAATCACACACGCACACATACACACACACACATATATATATATGAATATATATATATATATATATATGAATATATATATATATATATATATATATATATATATATATATATATATATATATATATATAAGAAAAGCAAAATATTCAGCGAATGTATATATTTGTATCTGATAATATGTCAACGTTCCGTTTTTTATAAACCATCTTCTGGGTGATGTTAGAATGCAATGTTAAAATGCTTCATCCAAATTAATATTTGGATGAAGCATTTTAACATTGCATTTGTAATAAAAAGAATGAAACAAAAAATTAAGAAATTCTTAGTGTTCTATTATCGTTAATTGCGTTCCGTTTCAAAATATAGTAACGTAATAAGAGTTTTTTTCCCCAAAAAGGATTATATCCTCGTCAATGGGTTAAAAAAACTGTCATGAGAATGATGAATTTTTCAAACATTTTCAAACATAACGTCTATATGAGTAGTTTAATTTTTTCAATTTTATTTTTTCAATTTTTTTCTTTAAAAACGAAACAACCTTGGTATCCAAACAGTTACAAACTCTTCCAAAATAATTGGGAATATAACTGATAATATGATAAGAAGAATCATATCAAATCTGAAGCTGTGTGTACCGGTTGTAATAAAGATTATACCGATGAAACTTTAGGATCGATTAAAAAACGTATTAATGAACACATCCGAGATTTAAAAATCGGTGACGACTGGAAGGTGTTAGCTAATTATAATTTAGAAACCAAACATAGTTTTAATTTTAAAGATTCTAAATTGTTTGTTGTTAAACATTATAAACAATACAGAAGGATTGTTGAATTTATTTTATTTCATGTTATCTCCTTAGTTAAATTATTTAGTTAAATCATTTATTGAAATCAGTAATAGATAGTTATGATATCCTTTTTTTTTTAAAATAAGTTTTTATTAATTATTAATAAATTATACTCACATTTAAAATTTCGATATGATTCCTAATCAAAATATTTTCTTTTCTAGATTTTGATTGCAGTCCTCAACTTATAACTGGTTTGGACACGCTGCCAAAAGCAATATATTGGAAAGTCTGAATGGCCATTTTATTTTAGATTAAACAACAACAGACACAATCAAAACTATTGATTATAATAAAGAAATACTTATAGACGAACATTTCCGCTCAAACGACTACGACTTCTAAAGAGATGCAAAATTCACTACTACAGAAAAAATTGGGAAAAAAAACCAAAGAAAAGAAAAGAAAACAAAATAAGAATAACGCATTGGACGATATCACGATGGCAATGCGAAGATGAATAGATAAAATATTTATAAACACTGACCCCAAATGGTTTTAACATCAAACTAAACCATCCTCAAAACACCGCTTTGAAATAGGATTGACAGATATGCGTTGCCGCATAAACATCTCGATAAACAAATACTTAAGTTAAATATCAGACTAAAATAGTAGTGTCTAATTTGAAACATACCCTACCAACGCTTAATAGATACCTTCAAAGTGTAGATTTTACTGTCAGGTGTTCGCAATAGCAAACGTCATAGAATAGTAAAATAAAAACAACTAGATACCAAAAAGTAATTTTCATTCAACGATATGCTACGTTACCAATTCAGCTTTCATCTCTTCGTTTGTGGCATATCAACTGTTTTAAAACTATTTAAAAGAACTTTTCTCTATTAAAACTTAAAAAAAATTTTTCTTCATAAAAACTTTTTCAAAATTTTTCTTCATAAAAACTTTTCTTCATAAAAATTTTCCTTCTTAAAAACTTAAAAAAAACCCCTTTTCTTCTTAAAAGCTTTTCTTCATAAAAACTTTTTCAAAAACTTTTTCATAAAAACTTTTTAAAACTTTTCTCATTAATCTTTTTAAAAAACTTTTCTTCACAAAAACTTTTAAAAACCTTTTCTCTTTGAATAATTTCTTCTGGCGATAACCTACGCTCGAAACTAACTGAAAATATAAAAAAAAAAAAACGAGAATGAATAATCACAAAGAAATATTCCTATTTCTCTCTTCCTTTTCGTTCATCGTTCTCAAGATCTCTTTTTTCTAACTTACTCTTTTACCTTACTTTTCAGATAAATAATATCAGATATTAGATTGACACAGCAAATGAAAAGTCACGCTGTAAGTGTTGCTTTAAAAACGCAGCATAAGGATACAGAGATAGCCCACTTCTTGAAAGTTGTTTGATCCTTCATTGTGAAAATGAAAAAGGAACTGGTAAATCGAGACAATGACCAATGGTTATGCAGAGATCTGAGCGAGGTTCTAACAGTCATGCACACTAAGTTCTCGGCAAGTGTAATGGTTCTAGGAGTCGTCAGCAATGAGGGTGTTGTCATGCCTCCTTTTTTTTTTTTTTTGAAAAGGGGTTGAAAATCAATGTCGTTGTTTACACAGAGATGTTGGAAAAAATTATGAGGACCTGAATTAGCAGAGTATGCAACGTTACGTCGTCTCATTAGACTAAGAAAACCCAAGCAACGATGCGTACCAGTCTCCAAGATTATGTTCTTCCAGACACATAGCCTCCTAATTCACCAGACCTGAATCCACTGGACTATTACATACGGTGAGTAGCAGAGAGAGAGAGAGAGAGAGAGAGAGAGAGAGAGAGAGAGAGAGAAAGAAGGGTTAATCAACATCTCCATAACATTATATAATCACTCAAGTCTGCTATAACCAGCACTAGGTCCCAAATTAATAATGATCTTCTGATTTGGACATGCCAAAGCTTCTGACCCTGTATTGCAACAGTCATTGTTGTTAATAGCGGCTTCATTGAATTGATGTAATAAAAAGACAGTTAAGATTATTTGAACCAATTTGTTTTCAAATGCAACTTTTCTTTGATGATCTATGCGTCTTTTTTTAAATTCATACAAATGATCTCAAAAACTTGACGTACCCTGTTATATGTATACGAGAAACGAGGCGCTCTGAAAGTAAGACTAACTATTTACTTTCACGAAAACTACAACAGATAAAGACTGCGCTGTAAAATATTTTAAGAGAGAGAAAGAGAACAAGTTTTAAGCAAGAAATCGCAACTGTCTTATGCTATGTTTGTTAAATCCTAATACAAATAATATTGAATTTAGATCCTAGTCATAGGCGTCCAAGTTCACATCACTTAAACCATCTCGTCTTTTACTGCCATGTTGAAAATAGGTACATAATAAAGTGAAACTGATTAACGGGCCTATTGAGTGGTTCTCCACTCACCAAGGTGCAATATTAGCATTTGTATATAGTAATACACTAACATTGAATAAACGGAAAGAAAGACAAGATAAGCTCATTTACACATTTAGAAACATAAAGAGGTGCTCGCAGTGTAACGGTTATCGTCGTAGGAAATGGGCACAGTGACCCAAATTCAAAACCTGCACATAGCTGTTTGCATATCACATAACACAGGTATAAATCCAACTATTCTCCCTTCAGTTGTAGGTAAATAGTAGGCAGACTGGACTCTTTAACCTTGGTATGGCAAACGATCTAGGAGAAAGAAAACTCTGAATTCAAGCCTGTTAAACTCCACTTAAAAACTGACCTTGTGTCACCTCCTGCTTGCGTGGAGAGGTTTGGTAAGTGAATATACAGGGACATTTAATAGATGCCTAATAAACATACAGGAAGTATAAACAAAGATACATAAATGAGTTCCACTTGAAAAAATATGCACGTTGTTCTATATAGCACATTTTTTGAAAGGGGGTACGAAAACGGTAAAAGTCTTACTTGAGTCCTTCGGATGATCATACCCATGTGGTTCTACCTTTCAATGCAGAGTCCCAATAACATAGTTGCTAACGGGCTTGACTGCGACATCGTATAAAGCGAGTTCGCGACTCCAGTCGCGCTATAACATTCACTTTCGAACTAATACTCTTGGAAAGATAATAAATCCCTTAAATACCTTATTTACAAAGTATGAACCCCCCTTTAAATAGTACCACTTCTGTTCTTCTATAAGGATAGCTTTGACATTAAATAACCCACGATGGCTGATATGCCAAAATCAAACCTTACATTGTCGAGGCGAGATAAAGTCCATCAATTTGGTTGGAGGCAAAGTCTCTCTTCTATTCAACCACTACAGATACAAAGAGAACGTATTTTTCTCTTGAGGGACAGTGGAAAAATTTGTCCAACCTAAACATCCACCAAATTCAAGGGAGACAATTATTTATTGTCCCCCCATAGAACCGATAACTTATTTTGCCTTTCAGTCTGTTAATGGTGAAAAGTATCTATATAGCCCAGATCGACTTTTACACGTCTCTAGCATTCTGAACTTTTGGAACAAATTTGACATTTTCACATCACATGGCTAATACAATCAATTTTGTTTCTAAAAGGATTTTAGATATTCTGAAAAAACCAACCAAACCAATAAACCAACCAACAAACAAACAAACGAAAAAATAAACAAACCAATAATGTTCTAAAGAGAACGGATAACTGAATATGTCTGTAAAAACGAGTAGTTTTAAAAGTATGAATAAAAACAAGTTTCATTTATTGATAATTGAAATGCTTTTGTCTAATTCATTTTATTTTCAAAATGTTGGTGTGGTATATGTGTCGTCTCCTAGCCAACTTTGAAAAGTCATTTTGCTGACTAGGATAGGTAATATTACATTACTTTCTGTTCCTAAGTGTCAATCATTGTGTAATTGCCCAGTCGTTTGGGGCTGCAGAATTCACTTACTCCACCTCTGTAGAGAGTTTAAGACCCCACCCTATGAGTGTTCTGGATATGACATTAAACAATCTAATGGTGAGATTCCAGTGATACTGGAGCTTTGGGGAATGCAGAGCACCACTTAATTGCCATTGCTCCTAGGTCTACTCTGGCCCGGAATGGTAGCACCTGATAGGACCCTATGTATGGGTTAAATAGAATTAATTTATGCTAAACTGAATTGTTTGAAATGGAACTGTTTTTGACAATGAAACTGTACTTACACTAAACTGAATTGTTTAATCTAGAACTATTTTGATATTAAACTGTGTGTAAACAAAATCTGTACTTATACTAAACTGAATTGTTTGAATTAGAACTGTTTGATTAAACTGAATAGCTTGAAATAGAAATGCTTTTGACAATTAAACTATGTACTCATGCTAAACTGAATTGTTTGAAATAGAACTGACTATTTGCATAAAAATGGATTTGGTGTTAAATAACCTACAAAGGTTGATATGTTATAAAACCCAAACAACCAACCAACTAATCAATCATTGTAGAAGCCAAATATATTTTATGATTGGTTGAGTGACCATGAATTAGGAAACGTGCAGCTGACCGAAATCATTTAGTATCACCAAATCGTTTCCTTGCGGCTTGGAAGTATGTGTTTTGCAGCCCGGTACTGATTCGCAGCTCAGCAGTTAGAATTCACAAGATTAGATAAAGTGTTCAGGTGTTGGGGTCATAATGTTTTGAATGTGCGTGGCAACTTGGTGTCGATTTAGGGCCGGAAATGAAATGAGCAGATCTTTATCTCTGTATGATATTGGGACTCTTAAATGACATCTTTCAATTGTCCTCTAAAATGGTTGTTGTATACAAGCCTGGCGCATACAGGATCCCTCAAACCTTTTTTCTTTCGATAAGCACTGTTACGAGGGTAACACGCATCTTGTAACGAATTATGCGGAAGAAATGTTGAGCAACCCCCATTTAATAACATCTCTGAGGGAAATAGAAAGATTACTTGACAGTGCCCATCTCTCCTAGTAATAAGTGATAGGCTGTACTTAGTTATATGGTACCAGTAACGAATTATGCTTAAGAAGGGAATTTTCTGGGTGCCATGATAAAAGGGTTAATGCTGAAATGAATTATAAGTAAAACAAGCAAACAGCAAAACAAACAATAGGAATTTGAGTTGAAACGAGCGTTGTCTTTTTATATATTATTTTTAGTAATGAACAATAGCTTACTAAAGATATGTTGTGTGAGTATTAATCTTTGTGTGCGTACAATCTACGTAAATGTTTTAGTTTTCTTTTTTAAATGCTAACTTGCTTGGGTGCCATGAGTTGTGTAATGGTGAGCACGCTAGACCAGCAAACCTTCTCGAGTGAATTCGAGTTTCATTGCGTGCCTATTTTATACGGCCGTATGCCGTATCTAAGCAAGAAGCCTAGTAAATTATTAAACGCTAACTTGCTTGTCAGTCCTGAAATTCCTTAGAGAATAAAACTGATTAATCGTCGAGAAATTTTACTTTTGGTTCGTTTGTCTTCCAAGAACTGCTGGGTGGCTATCCTTGTATCAAGGAGAAGAAAAACTCTGAATTCAAACCAGCTTTACTCCACTTAAAAATTGACCTTTTGCTGAATCCTACTTGTGTGGAGGGGTTGGGTAAATACAAACGCAAGCCTCATCGGCCCACCGCATACAGCGGTTTTTCACAGATTTTATTGTGACCATATCACTACGACTTGCACACACTCAAACAACACACCCGGTAAGCAGTACAACTCTCGTCCCTGTCACATCCGCCAAACCTCATGCTTGTGAACAATTGAATTGAACCAAAAACGTCCATTTGAATAGTTGTATTAAGCATGAAACAGCTGTCACGGACTATTGAATGTAGATAATGATCATTATTAAGTACTAATTGTATATATATAGAAATGTATATATTGTTACTGATTGGAGGGTTGTTAGAAATGGTGAACCAAAAAATGTGGATTAAATTTCAGTCTTAGCACGAGGTTCCCAATTATTCTACGACCTCTTATCCTGAACCCTGCCCGCAATTATAAATACTGCCCAAATGGGTCTATAATGGTAAAATATAGATATATTTCACATTGATATTCTTTCAATAATCAGCGGAATCATCCGTACCCATAAAAAATATAAATGAGGTTAGAATTCTCCAAAGAATCTAAGCCGAAGACAATTAAACAAAATTTTCTAACAGGAAATTTTATTTCGTCCAAATGCAAATGAAAATAGGATAAAGAGGATTAAACATGAATATCACAAATAATTTAAACATTTATATTATTGGAATGATGCACGCAGAGTGAATGTGTAGTGTGACAATAATATCATTAGAGCAGAGGAGTTAGTTATAGTCTTTTACTTATATAGTTGGGGATTTCATATTATTTTTAGTAATGAGCAATAGCTTACTAAATATATGTTGGTGAGTATTAATCTTTGTGTGTGCACAATCTTCTTTATAAAAATATAAATCTCTCACACTTTATTTTCGAAAGGGTGATGTTTGTTGTGAGTGAGAGATGAGTTGGAGACGGGAACAGACTGTTATATTGACCCAAGTTCACATCTTGACCATAGCAGCATTTCTTTCTCATCTTGGCTTGGGTGGCTCAACCGTGGGTCACTGAGGGCCCAAGCCCTCGGTCTGCAAGCTGGTTCTTCACGCTGGCATTCTATCTCCGACTGACTCTAACCGTCTAGGAACCTGGTTATATTATTGTCTAGCGTCGACCTGCTTCCGCTGTTCTTCCGCTTATTTACACAGGTGCATCTCTTGATTGACGGTTCGGTCGAGGGTCAATATATAACATCCAGACCCTGTGACCTGCTTTCAATGAAGGTCAACCAACAGGTTTACCTCAAACAAGAAATCTGTTGCCATACTCTGGGCCACCTTCGGGTGGGCGAACTCCATCAGTCTATATACGTTCGTAAGAATAGACAGTGAACAGTTAATCGACAGATAGACGTTTGAAGCTGCAGCAAAAAAACACAAATCTCACGCTACTGAGAGAAATTTGCTACGTGGTTGCTTGAAAAAAGATGTGACTCAAAGAAAAATAATTTTGATTTGATTTTAAGAGAACGTTGTACTGGGCTCTGGGTATGAAATTATAACGGTTAAAAGAGCACCGGTATTCTTTACAATAAAAAGGTGGGCAGTGTGTTTCGTTTAATTATCTAATAATGATTAATGAGCCTTTAAATATTTAAAAGAAAACTGACAGATTGCATGATGATTAAAAATTGTTAGGAACCTTATAGGAGTGCCCGTGGTGTAATGGTTACCGTCGTAGGAATTGGCGACTGACCGAGACTGATTGCATTTCACATAGCACTAATACCCTTGGGAAAGGTATGAATCCAATTATTCTCCCTCCAGCTATTGATAAATAGTAGGGCAGACTAGGTTCTACAGTCTTGGTGAGGCAACTAGTCTAGGAGAAGGAAAACTCTGAATTGAAACCTGTTAAACTTCGCTTAAGAATTGACTTTGTGTCACATCCTGCCCGAGCGGAGGGGTTGGTAAATATGCTTATAGGAGTATCTTTATGATGTAATTTCAAAGTCTTCAACATGTTTACCAGCCTTGTAAACAAATTCTTAGAATGTCCCATAGGCGATTAAAAATGTTAATATTTCTATGGGAGTATCTTTATCAGAAAAGCAGAACTGATATTATAGAGGCCAACCGGGGAAAATTTCAATAATGTGTTAGTTGAGATGGTGAACTGATGGAGAGCTTAGAATCATGATATTACAAAGGAACTTCCATAGATATGTAAACATTTTTTAAACATCTCGTATTATGATACCGTTAACTTGTGGACTGGGTTGCTGGATTATTTAATGTATGTAGGGTACGGAAGGTGCACGCCACCTTGTCACGTAAGATCCGCAGGATGATTTAAAAAGATGTCAACACTCTTATGGGAGCACTTGAATGATATAATTTCAAACAGTCTCCACATTCTTGGAATCTCTTGCAAGTGATTAAAAAATGTTAATATTTCTATTAGGGTATCTTTATTAGAAAAGCGGAACTGATACTATGGAGATCGGCTGGGGAAGATTCCATTTATGTGTTGACAAGGACGGCGAACAGATGGAGACCTTAAAATCATATAAAGGAACTCCCATAGAAAAAAATAAACTTTTTTCTGGAACACCCTGTATAACAGTTTTCACTGCCATATCAGCCTTTCCTCCTCTCTCTCTCCTCTTCTTTCCTTACCACGTATTTGCCCAGTTGGCTGGGACTGTAGAATACACCGATTGTTTCTCAGCAGAAGGGTAAGACCCCCGCCCCCAACGAGTATCCTGTATATGACACTAAACAATCTGATGGTGAGGTTCCAGTAATGCTGGAGATTTGGGGAATGTGGTGTACCCCTTTATTGCCATCGCTCCCAGGTCAACTCTGGTCCAGAGTAGTAGCACCCGATAAGGTCATATCTATGGGTCAAATAGAACTTAACTGTGATTATGCTAAAGTAAATTGTTTGAAATGGAACTGTTTTTTGACATTGAAAATGTGTACTTATGCTTAGCTGAATTGTTTGAAATAGAAATGTTTTTGACATTGAACTGAGTACTTATGATAAACTGAATTGTTTGTACTAGAAAAGTTTATATGTATAAAAATGGTTTTGGAATTAATAACCTACAATAGTTGATGAGTCATAAAACCAAACCAAATAAAGCCAAAACACGTATATAACAATAATATTTTAAGAAAATAATTAAGACATTAACAATACTCATTTTGACACGAGCAAAAGAGTCAACAGTTACCATTAGTTGGAATTATTGACTACTTAACTATAAATAATTGGAATTCTATCATCATCATCATCATCCTTAAAATCATCAAAGTAAGCCGACAGCTCGGACTCCTCTGACTCTCTCTCGCCATCCATCCCTTTCGGAAAGTCCCATTGAACGACTACAAATTCAATTTTTTGTTATAGAGTTTAAATTCCGAGGGGTTTCATCATAAATGATACCTAATGATACATGCTTTGATTGGAGGTGCCGTGGTATAGTGGTTGTCGTAGGAAATGGACACGGTGATCCGAGTTCAAATCCTGGACGAGGCTGGTTGCATTTCACATAGCACTAATATCCTTGGGAAAAGTATCAATCCAATTATTTTCCCTCTAGCTATGGGGAAAAAGTAGGGCTGAGTGGGTTCTTTAACCTTGGTTAGTGTTATGGGCCAGTAAAGGGTCCGGAAGAAAGACACGAACTCGGGTTTACATGGAACAAAGTATATTAACGAAAGTATAATACAACATAGATAAAAAGGTGTTGAACGTCACTCTGGCTGCCAAAGTGTTCGGCTGGAATAAACTTCACCACCGAGATGAATATTCTCCCGGTATTAATAGCAACAGGAAGAGTTTATTACAGTCTGCAGGTTGGGTACCATAACAGTTAGGCAACCAGTCTAAGAGAAAGAAAACTCTGAATTCAAGCCTGTTAAACCACGCTTAAGAATTGACCTTGTGTCACATCCTGCCTGTGTGGAGGGGTTGGTAAATACATATGTTTCGATTGAATAATATTCCAGTTGAAATAATAAAATCCTGGTGTTTGGAAGAAAAATATTCTATTATAGTTATTTACTAAGATCAATGTAGATGTGACAAACTGCTAGAAGTATGGGGCACCCAGTGAGAATCGAACTTGCTACTTATGGTTTGCTAATCTAGCCTGCTGACCATTACAACACAGAAGGTGCAAGAAATAATCTATTAGAGTAATTTACTAAGCTTCGTTGTGGCACAAGGCCAGCCATATGGGTGTTCAGAGAAAATCGAACTCACTACCGATGCTCTGCTAATCCGGTTTATTTACCATTACAGCACGGGAAGTGCTCACCAAGAACAAGACTTGTTTTATGAGGTGAGCTTAGATATGACACAAGGCTAGAAGTACGAGGCGCCCAGTTGGGATCGAACTCACCAATAATGGCCTGCTCATCTGGCTTGTTAATTATTACAACACGTCAAATGCTTAAAATAATCTCTTATACTAATTTACAAAGCTCTTTGCTTTGATGTAGCACAAGGCCGAATGAATGGGGCGCCCAATGAGACTCGAACTCACTCGTGTAGGTTTGCTTGTCTAACTTGTTAACCGTTACTCCACCAGAGGTACCCTGAAATAATCTCTTATAGTAATTTACAAAGCTCTTTGCTTTGATGTGGCACAAGGCCGAATGAATGGGGCGCCCAATGTGAAATAATCTCTTATGGAAAAAAATGCTGGGTGTGTTCTTATTTATCCGCGATACTGTAGCTATGAAACGCAGTTCATGATATTTTGCATATATCATAGTTTAGTTAGAAGTATATCCTAAGATTTAATTACATATGAAACTGTGGCCTCCCGTAAGGATCGAACTAATTACTCTATAGACTCGGTTTGCAACCGAGGTGACTCCTGGTGTCAGGGCCAGCGCTAACTAACCCCCGCCCCTTGTCATCTTCATGTTACACAGCTTTTTCTACTCTGGAAAGATCCAAGTATATGTCATTCTTTTCGTTTTCTTTCATTTTCACTCTGTGGTCCACCAGAACCGCAAAATCCACTAAATGACATGTCCTTTAACTATTGTTTATCAACACGAGGCTTGAATCTTGTTGTTGTTGTTGTTGTTGTTCTTCTTCTTCTTCCCGTTTCTTGTTCTCCTTCTTCTTGCTCTCATTTTTGTTCTTTTGTTCTCATTCGTCAACTTGTTATTCTTTTGTTCTCATTTCCTCTTCTTCTTCTCCTTCTTGTTTTTGTTCTTCTCCCCGTTTCTTCTTCTCATTACCATTTCATGTTTTCCTTCTTGCTCTCATTCTTCTTCTTCTCTTCGTTTCTTGTTTTCCTTCTTTTTCTCTACGTTTGTTGTTGTTGTTGTTCTTCTTCTTCTTCTTCGTTTCTTTTTCTCTTTCTTGTTCTTATCCTTCTTTTGTTCTCATTTCTTCTTCTTCTTCTTCTTCTTCTTCTTCTTCTTCTTCTTCTTCTTCTTCTTCTTCTTCTTCTTCTTCTTCTTCTTCTTCTTCTCTCCGTTTCTTGTTTTCCTTCTTGTTCTCTCCGTTTGTTGTTGTTGTTGTTCTTCTTCTTCGTTTCTTTTTCTCTTTCTTGTTCTTATCCTTCTTTTGTTCTCATTCCTTCTTCTTCTTCTTCTTCTTCTTCTTCTTCTTCTTCTTCTTCTTCTTCTTCTTCTTCTTCTTCTTCCCTGAACTAGTTGTTGTTCTTCTTCCTTTTCTTCCTGTGGAGTTTGTTAATATGCACATCTTAGTTAATATGCACGTCTTGCCAGAGAAATAAAATGTAAGTGAAACATGAGGGTGATGGTAATATTAGTTGTAGTTGGTGCGCTTGGAACAATTCGTAAAGGCTTGTAAAAGAGACTCGAGGAACTGGAAATCAGAGGAAGAATTGAGATCATTCAGCATTACTAAGATCGGCTCGAATACTGGGAAGAACCCTGGAGACCTGAGGAGACTTGCACTCACCCAGACTCCAGTGAAGGACCACCAGCGTTTTTACTCATTTGACAAATGAATCTCTTAATCTCGGCCAGACGACCAGACCTAGTGATAGTCAAAAAAAAAAAAAAAAGTAGTGGACTTAGCCCTCCCGGCAGATCACATTGTAAAATTAAAAGAAAGCAAAAAGAGTGATGAATATCTAGGACTTGAAAGAAAACTAAAGAAAAAAAAGTTATGGAATATGAAGGTGACGGTGATACCAATTGTAATTGGTGCACTCGGAACATTCCCCAAAAGAATTGGTAAAGGGACTGGAAGACTTGGAAATAAGAGGACAAATGGAGAACATCCAGACTACAGCATTTTTAAGATCGGCCAGAATACTGAGAATAGTCCTGGAGACTTGTGGAAATTTGCTGTCACTCAAACTCCTGGGAGAAACCATCAGCTAACGATGGTGTGAAAACTCTCAAAAGAGTAAAATCGCAAAAATGATAATGGTTTCAAGTAACTGTTCCCACTAAATAATAATAATCATTTGTTTGCCCATAGTTATATGGTTTCAAGTATTTCTATCAAATGCAAATAATTCGCACAAACTTATATGGTCTCAAGTATTCCGGTTAAATGCATATTGTTTGCACACAGTCAATAATTTTCAATTACTTTTATGTAATACTAATAATTTTCAAAGATATCCATTTGGCCGATAGATGGGGCCCTAACAGGGACTACCATTTAACAAAATCTGTTTACAAATCATATATATTTGATATATATGCATAAATAAGATTTTGCGTTAAATAACCAACAATTGTTGATATGACATAAACCCTCCAAAACTTAATCCTATATATTTAATATGTATGTAGAGAGAGAGGATTTGGCATTAGATAACCTACAATGGTTAATATGCCATAAAACCCAACCAAACCAAATCATGTATATTTAATATGTATGTATAAAGAGAAATTGGCATTAAATAACCTACAATGTTTGATATGCCATAAAACCCAACCAAACCAAATCATGTATATTTCATATACATGTATAGATAAGATTGGCATTAAATAACCTACAATGTTTGATATGCCATAAAACCCAACCAAACCAAATCAAAAATAAGTAACTAACGAGCTCGAACTCCAGTCACGTTATCACGTTCATTTTCGGATTAAATCTTTTTGGAAAGGCATGAACCTTCTCATCCTTCCAGCTCTCAGCTTTGATGGTTTGGTTTGGTTTCTTTAATGGCATATCAACCTTTGTAGGTTATTTAATGCCAAAGCCATTCTCCGAGAAGAACAGTAGTGGTACTATTTAACCCATAGCTGGGAGGATAAGGGGGTTCATACCTTTCCCAAGGGTATTTGCCCGAAAGTGAACGTAATAGCGCGACAGGAGTACGAACTCGCGTACTACGATTCCGCAGTCCATCGCTTTAACCATTACACCACGAGGACACCCCCCTCTCAGCTTTGATTTAAATAGTACCACTATTGTTTTTCTATAAGGATGACTTTGACATCAAATAACCCACGAAGGTTGATATGCTATGAAATAAAGAAACACCATTAGAGAAGATTTTCTAAAAGTTAATTTTCTTCTACACATAAAATACCAAAATTCTATTATTTCTAGAGGAAGAAAAGTATACAATGGAAACGTATGTTACTTATTAACAAACTCCGCAGCATTGAAAATTTGTGACTAAAAATAAACTCACAACCCCTCGGTAAGCAAAAATTAAAAAATCAAGCCAAGGTTGGTATTATAGTATTTGAGTTATAAACATTCTGTAAAGAGTCCTTTTTTTTCCTTTTCTTTATTACAGATGCAGCAATCTTGAAAAACCTTTTCTACCATTAAAGCAATGGTGTGCATTGGTCATGTGTGTCCAAAGGGGAAGAAATTGCACCCACGGATATTCACCGACAATAGCTGAACCGTATTCCTTTACAAAGAACGAGTAAAGGATAGGTTGGCTAATTTTAAAAAGTAATTTCTACTCATATCTCTTAGAAAATTCACTTTATTTGTTTTGTATAAAAATAATTTTGTTATAGAATGATTTTATCATTTTCTTTTTCTGCTGTGTGACTACAGTGGCGGAAATAATGAAGCCCACCCTACAAATTCCAATATAACTTTTCTAATATAAATTCAAAATTTGTGAAATAGCTACTATAGGAAGGTAATTAAACTAGAAGTAAGTACATGATGATATTTCTTATTTCTATTTATATGCGTAAAAGTAATTACAAAATTAAAGGATTTTGTAGTAACAGAAAGTGGAAATAAAGGTATCACACATTGCCAAAATTGCATTTTACAAAGCAAAAATAAATTCTAAAACAAATAAGCTGATTAATATTTACACGCACTCCCTTTACCTTGTAACACATCTTCACACCCAGTGACTCGTTGAATTAATCAGATTTAACAGCGTATCATTGGATATTGCTTCCCACCAATCCTTAACGGCGCACCAAAGTATTTCTTTATCTTCAGCGTAAACCTGTCTTGCAAATATACCCCAGAGATTTTAATCCAATTATTCTTCCTCCAGCTATGGGTAAATAGTAGGACAGACTGTTCTTCAGCCTTGGTAAGGCAACTAGTCTATGATAAGGAAAACTCAGAATTCAAACCAGTCAAACTCCGCTTAAAAATTGACCTTGTGTCATATCCTGCCTGAGCGGAATGGTTGGTAAATAGGATTACTTTCCTGGGCACCTCTGGTGGTGTAACGGTTAGCAAGCTAGACTAGCAAACCTACACGAGTGAGTTCGAGTCACATTGGGCGCCCCATTCATTCGGCCTTGTGCCATATCGAAGCAAAGAGCTTTGTAAATTACTATACCCCAGAGATTTTAATCCAATTATTCTCCCTCCAGCTATGGGTAAATAGTAGGACAGACTGATTTCTTCAGCCTTGGTAAGGCAACTAGTCTATGTGCATTCTGCTTTCCCTCTATTTTAACCAAACTTAACTTACCTTTAATAGAAAATGCTTCCCATATCTTTAAAGATCCTTCCCCAAACGGGTGCTTGCTGAAAATTTGTTCCACTTTCCGTATGTCGTGCCCACAGAACTGAAATCCATCTCAGTTAAACTTCTTTTCATCTGAAAAGATGACAAATTCTCAGCATTCCATTGTACCTTCTCCTGCACCCACTCCTCTCGTCTTTTCTTACGCATCTTCGTTAGTGCTGGTGTTGTTTTTCTCTTCTTATATACGACGTCTTTTGAGGAATTTAAAATCTATTGAACTCTCCTGGGTGTTACGTTTAAATCTGAGGACGTTTGAAGGTTTCTGGAGCTTTTTCCTTTCCTTGAAGCTTTTCGTAGCATTCTTCGGCGTGCGGTTTGGCTCAGCTTCGGTGGACATCTAGTTGATTTCTTGGTTCCATAATCTTCTGGGTCTTGTAAAAAGTTGCTTATCACCTTTCTAGACCTCTTTATATCCCTATCATTAAAAAAAACTAGAATCATTTGTCATTTAATACTTTTATTTGAGAGTTTTCGATTTCTGTCAAGGCACACCTTCTCATTGTGAAAACTTTGTAATTTTTAATTATGACGTAAAAATATTGCTGCACAACTCAGGACAGCACGTGTCCTGTTTTGGTCTGTTTCTATTATGTTATTTTGAGTAATAGGGAAATAAAATAAAATTTAGTAGGGTGTGCTACCTTTATTTCTGTAAAATGTTAACCTGAAATTAATCTTTTTTCAAATGTTTTCTGAAAAAAATAAAGATGCTAAAGTTTTTGAAAATTTACTGAATTCCAGTTTGACAAGCTTTCTTCGGTCAATATTTCACTAAATTTTGAAAAGGTATTGTAAAAGTTATATTCAAATTTTTAAGGTGGACTATCATTATTTCCAGCACTTTTTGGGGCAAAGAAAAGTTAAAAAGGAACAAAATGAATCTCTTTTTTTTTGTAAGTGTAACAAAATAGAGACATCTATTTTATTGGATTTGATTTTCAGGTGGAGGGATGACTTTAAAAAATTACACAATTCTTGAGTTGGTTATATGGTTTAATAGTATATTCACCCTCGTGTGTTATTTAATGCCAAATCCTGTTATATATATATATATATATATATATATATATATATATATATATATATATATATATATATATATATATATATTTGATTAAACAATACAGACATTTTTTGTCAACATATTTCTGAATAAATTCTTTCAAGTTACCAAGTAGATGTTATAATATCCTGCAGGAACTGACAAATAAACCTTCCATAATTAGTTGGTTCCAGACTACATCAGGCTAATCTTAGGCCATCATCGGAGCGTGGGGGCGTATATTGTAAAAGCGATGAAAGTTTTACAAATACATTACAACTTTGTAAGAATTAAGCATTTATCATTTATACTGATGATAGCCCAAGATGTGATCGAAAATACTCAGGATCCAATTAATTACGGAAGATCTATTAGCCAATTCCAACCGGAAATTATAACTTCCATACAGCAACTTGAAAGGATTAATACAAAAATATGTAGACAAAAAATGTTTATATAATTTATGTATTAACGAAGAAATTCTGTCCACACACACACACACACACACACATTTATATATATAAATGAATAGTTTGTAGGTAATTTTATTTTTAAACAAATAAGAGCTCATTTGTTTTCACATAGTTAAATTGTTTCAAGCACTGCTATTGTGGCACAGATGACCTTCAGTCACCTCCTTCTAGCCTTTAAGATAAAATAGGGTTGGGTACTACTTGATACCACCTTGCTTAACACTCAGCATTATAAGGTACGGTTCAAGGGTAAAGTGGAGCAATCCTGGGAATGGAGTAGCGCCCTCCCCTACACCTTGGTGTAGTAGCTATCGAAAAGGGAGCCTTCGGGTCACCCTCGACTATGGTCGCTAACTTTACTTTACTTTTTTTACTGCTTTGCCACAAGAGTGCCCGGACCCACATTTAGGTTCGTAAAACTACTCGGCTCATCAGGCTCACATTGCACCAAGCGAGCCGATGAGCAACATAGACCAGCAGGGTTCGAGCCGAGGCTCGTTCCCGACTTCCTCCTCCCCTTTATCCCCACTTTAATCGGCCTTCGGGCTTTTGACCTAGTGTCAAGCTTTGTTTAGTGAGAGACATTGGCAAATACCAAGAGTAATTTGAAGAATACAATCAGGACAATCATTAGGTCTTAGGGCTTGACATGACCATTAGATTGACTGGATCGGGGCTCTCCGACTGTCCGTATAGCCCATTAAGGGCCAAAGTGTTGCAAGTCATGTGACCACTTCGATTGCTGTGTCACAGACTGCTTAGCCACCAGGATCTCGTCCCCAAGTATTAAGGGTGGCCACCCACGGCCAACAGATGGTCCGTTTGGATGGGTCTCAAACCTCTCAGTAAAAGTGCAGTCGGAGTATTCTTGACTTCGACAAGAGGTTTGTTTCTTCTGTCATGGTCTGACCATCCGTGTGCTTAGTCCCAAAGGCCTTTCCTGCTACAGGCAGCACTTTCCTTCTCCAATAAAAAGGAGCAAGGGCTATGTTAATTGCCCGATGCCTGAACCGCTTCAAAAAGAGAAATGCCGACGAAACTAAGCCATTTTAAAAACCACCTTTTCGGGAGGGTCGCTTCCTGCGCGGCACCTAACATTAAACTGACCTTTCGGCCTTGTAACGAGTCAAATACACCTGACCGTCTGTGTCGAAGTAAAGGAAGTAAAGAAACGCATCAAATATTTCGTTCTCTTCCTCTATCCCTTCCCACCCTCTGTCTGTCTGTTTTTTTCCTCATATACCAAAAGCTTTTACTGACCGTGCTTTCTTTTTCTTTTCGAGTTTGTGGAGATGGCATAATGTTTGTTGAAATCACTTTACAGCACAATTGTCTGAGACACTCATCTCTGTTCAGCACACAACATCATCATCATCATCATCATGTCGTGCCACCAGCACGGATATCCCTGACCCTCTCTCGCCACTTCTCCCTATCATTCATCGCCTCTGGCAGGTCTTCAGGGTTACATCCTGTGTCCTCACATAGCTGCTGTATGTAAGTTCGAGCTGGTCGTCCTGCTTTTGCTTGGCCATATGTGGGTGTCCATAGGAGTACATAACTTACGAGCTCGTCCTTGCTTCTCCAGCAGTGCCCTGCGTGCCTGGTTCGTCTAACTTGTATAGTTTTCGTGATGGGAGGCAAGTGGCCGTATAGTTGGTGTCTCGTGGGGTGTTGTCGCCAGGACATGTTCAATATTGCTCTCAACATTCTTGTGTAATTGCCGTCTAGTTTCTTCTCCAGCCGTTTAGTTAGCGTCACATAACAGCGTGATTGAAATAATTAATTCATACATTTAAGATAGAATGATTTTAGTATACAATGTATTTTAATATTCAGAAAGTTTAGGGTACAATGTATTTTAGTATAACGATGTATTTTAGTATATAATGATTTTAGTATACAATGTATTTTACAATACGAGGGTCAGCTGAAAAGTTTAAAGGCTGACCAAGGTACTCTCATGGAATGTAAACAAATGAGGTTATTTTGCAACATACTTCCTCTTGCAGTCTACATACTTCTTCCATCGGTGTTCCAGTGCTTGGATCTCAGTGGTAAAAAAAAAGAATCAATAGCAGATATAACGTCATCGTAAATTTTTTCAGTCAATGAGCTTTTCAGTCCACTCTCGTACAGTGATTTTTTTTTACAAGATTACACTGTTCATAAATAGAGGGGGTGTCCTCGTGGTGTAATGGTTAAAGCGATGGACTGCGGAATCGTAGTAAGCGAGTTCGTATTCCAGTCACGCAATTACGTTCACTTTCGGGCAAATACCCTCGGGAAAGGTATGAACCCCTTTATCCTCCCAGCTATGGGTTAAATAGTATCACTACTGTTCTTCTAGGAGAATGGTTTTGGCATTAAATAACCTACGAAGGTTGATATGCCATTAAACAAAGAAACTAAACTCATAAATAGATCCTTTCATAATATCTACATCCTCAAAATTTAATTGAATTAAATAATATTAAAGTAAAGCCGTGTCAATCAATCAATCCTAAATCACACACACACACACACACATATGCATACACATGCACACATTAACGTACACATGGACACACATACACACATGCACACATATGCAACCTCCACACTCATGAAAACACATATGCAAATGCACAGCCCACACAATGCACAAGCTCATGCAGATGCACACGCACACACACGTACGTGCACTCACAAATGCACACACACACACATATATATACACAGATATATACATGTACACACATATGCACACAACCACACAATGCACACACTTGCATACCTATGTGCGTATCCATGCACCACTCACTCATACACGCATGCACACACACACACACGCACACACATACATACACACACATGCATGCATATGTGGAGGCGTATTTAGCCCAAAGAAAATGAAATCAGTGATCCATCTTTAAATTCTGAACGAGGATGTTTGGGTTTCATTTTATGCTAATGCTTTTGGGAAAGGCATGAATCCATCTGTTCTCTCCTCTCCTTGCCATCGATAAAAGGTAGACAGGACTCTTGAGCCGAGTTAAAGTAACCAGCCTCAATGCCAACGGCTATCGACATATAATTAATTTGGGATTAAGAATACATCAAAACTAAACGTGCTGAGTCAAAAAAATTTATATAAAAAACAAAAATAAAAAATTCAATTTTTTGTGATAATTATGAATTTATTTCTGGTCTATCATGACCGTCATCAGATGTTAAACAAAAAAAATTATTTGGGCATTCTTATATTGCTTCCGGCAAGAATATATATATATATATATATATATATATATATATATATTATTGACTTATCATTGTGAGAGTATATATATATATATATATATATATATACTCTCACAATGATAAGTCAATAATTATCAGTGTATATATATCTTATTTTATTTTCTTTCTCTCTCTCACTTTCCAAAAAAGCCTATCGTCAACAAAAGAAGTGGGGTTGGCAGTATTTTAGCTGTTCGGATTCTCATTGTTTAATTTCTTATTTTTGTTCTGAGTTTATGGGAAAAAAAAAGGGGTCAGAATAAGTTGGATATTGTGATTACTTGTTCACTTCACGTAATTCGAAAACAGAACCCTTTAGAATCTAATTTTTTTTTAACCTGAAACTTTCAAATTTCGTGATCGACATAAAATCTTTTTTTCTTGTGCGTAACTTGGAGAAAATGTTCCTCATTACAATCAATGACTGAGTGAGTTTTTATATTCAATTTCTATATCGAATTAAAGCTGAGTTTTCTGGACAATCGTATAATATTGTCATAAAATCATTTTTTTTCTTTATTTTAAACAGCATATACAATTTATTTTTATTGAAAAGAATTTGTCCGAGAGAGACTTTCCTTTTTAGTTTTTTTAAAAGTGCTTTGTAAAATGTGAGGCCAGGTAAATATAACTCGGTATTGTGTAGTACAGATAATAGTTTTTTTATAAGATGAATAGTTGATGACGTTGCGTTGGTTTTTTCTTTCTTTCAGGAAGTAAGAGTTTTAAAGTGCACACACGCATCACTATTCAGTCATCAACTCTCTATCTCTATATTTCTGTTTCTTTGTCCCTCTTTTTATTCCTCTTTTTTTTCTTTCACTCTCTTTGTCGTTTTTTTCTTTTTTATTCTCCCTATTTCTCTCACTCGTTTTTTTCACTCTCTCTTTCTGTTTCTTTCCTTCTACTTATGTTCCTTTCTCCATCTTTCTGTTTTTTCTCTCTTCTTTTTTTTCACTCTCTCTGTTTCTTTTTCTCCTCTTTCTGTATCCCTCTCAT
Organism: Sepioteuthis lessoniana; assembly: GCA_963585895.1. NCBI lineage: Eukaryota > Metazoa > Mollusca > Cephalopoda > Myopsida > Loliginidae > Sepioteuthis > Sepioteuthis lessoniana. The sequence continues at coordinate 73,162 of CAUZXS010003178.1, forward strand.
TTTTTCTTTCTCTTTTCTTTTTCTCGCTCTTCCCTCTTTTTTTTGTTTCTCTCCATCTGTTTCTTTGTCTGACTATGTCCCAGTCTCTCTGTCTGTCTGTCTATCTGTCTGTCGATATGTACTATTATGTATCTGTTTTTGTTTTATCCTGTCTCTTTTTATTTCTTTCTTTTTCTTTCTCTCAATTCCCTCTTATTCTTTCATTTTCTCTCTGTCTCTGTCTTTCCCGCAGGTTACACAAGCTATTTTCTCTCTCCTTCTCTTTCTTACACCATTCCCCTCTCTTTCTGTTTTTCTCTGTCTTCGCACTCTGTTTTTCTTTGTCTGTCTCTCTATCTATCTCTCTATTATCACTGTTATTGTTTTCTCCCTATGTCTGTCTGTCTGTCTCTCTTCTCCCATAATCCTTTTCCTGTCTCTCTCTTTTTCACATTCTCTTTTGACCTCTTTCTCTCTTTTCCCTCGCTATATTTCGCTTTCTCTCTATTCTATCACGTTCTCTTTCCTCTTTGTCTCCTTCTCTCACACGAACGAACTCTCTTTCTCTTTCTTTTTCGCTATCTTTTTCTTCCCCCCCCTCTCTCTCTCTCTCGCACTGTTTTTGCTGATTCAAACGATCGACTGGATCGGTTGATCGATAATCGTTGGCGCGTGTTTTTGGCATCACGTGACACTATCAGAGCGAAAGGAGTTGAGTGCATACGTGTGTGTTTGTGCGTGTATTTGAGGGTGCGCGTGCGTACACGTGTGTACATGTGTATGTGCATAAGCAGGAGTGCATGTGTGTGTATATGCACATGTATGTATGTATGTATGTATGTATGTATGTATGTTCATGCATGAATGTGAGAGAATGAATCAGGTTAGTAAAAGTTTAAAAGCAATGTCTATGCACGTGAATCGGAAGTAATATTATTTATTAAACACACACACACACACACACACACACACACACACACACACACACACGTGCATTCAGATACGAGCATATACTTACGGACATAAGTACACATATTCGTTTAGTTATCGCTTCTTCATAGAATTGAATATATGCGTATTATCCATATATAATCTAATAATGTCAGTATATATATATATATATATATATATAGTATATATATATATATATATATATATATATGTGTGTGTGTGTTGTGTGTGTGAGTGTGTGTGTGTATGTGTGTGTGCATATATATATGTTTGTGTATTCGTATGTATGTATATATGTGTGTGCGTATGCATGAATATATGTGTGCGCATTCATGTGCGTGTATATATATACATATATATATGAGTGTGTGTGTGTGTACGTGTGCATGTGTACGTAAGCATATATATATATATAGATATATATAGACATGTTTTGTGTGTGTGTGTGTGTGTGTGTGTGTGTATGCATATATTTGTGTGTTTGTGTATATATAAGTGTGTGTATGCATATATATGTGTGTATTCGTCTGCATGAGTATATATATATATGTTTGTGTGTGTGTATGTGTGAATGCATATTTATTTATATATATATATATATATATATATATATATCCACGCAGCCCACAAATATGTGACTGTGTGCGCGTGTGCGCACTTTGTCGCTGCGTAGTCATATCAAGAATTCTTCATTCACAAAAGTTCGTACGTATTGAACTTAGCAGAGAGTTTAGTCCAGTACAGGAATAAATAAATTGGGTGAAATGTCAATAAAATCATGGCGTTGCGCCAACCTTTCAAGGTCTCCCAAGATCTGCTTACTTTGAAAAGCAAACATTTGAAATCTTAGTTTTGTACTCTACTCCGAACTTCGAAGATTACTTGCGTCGGGTGGAATGTGGAATATGG